>JADRCC010570614.1:2253-13648 GCA_019843855.1 Hylomyscus alleni | reverse complement strand
AGAAGGGTACTACTTCACCCTGGGGTATCTAGTCTCAGCAGATCTAGGCACATCCTTTTTCACTGAGACCCATCCAGGCAGTCCAAGAAAGGGGGAAGGGGACTCAAAGGCAGGGAACAGAAACTGAGACAGCCCCCTTTCCACTTGTTAAGAGAACCACATGAAGACCAAGCTACACATTTGCTACAGGTGTGTAGGGGGTCTATGTCCAGCTCCTGTATGCTCCCAGGTTGGAAGACTTAAGTTTTTCTTCAAAGAAATACAACACCCAGGGGTCACACTTTATTTCCATCACCCAAAAACTCATTGTTACTGTTTTGGTTTTGTGTCAGAAAATCTCATTTGTTCAAGGTTCTTTTTTAGAGATTTACACCATTGGCTTTATAGATGAATATTTTTAGAAAATGGAAATAGTGTTTTATATACACCAGAAGATAAACTATAAAATGTTTCAGAACCCATTAGCATAGATTTCAAGTCACAAGTCAGAGCCTGAATGAACAGGATAGAAAATAATTTTTGTTGGAGGTAAGTAAGAAAGGAAGGAATGAGACATTGCATGCAGAGAAGACAATGCTGGGCACTGGGACTCTGAAAGTCTAGATAGTAGACAAGCTCCAGAGAGGCAGAACTACGTACTTTGTAATAGGTTTTGAAAAATGTGAACAAAAGACTCTGAAAAGAAGCATGGAGTGGTGACTAATGCATACACACTAGGACTCATGGCTAATGGCCCATCCTCAAATTTCCTTCTTTGGAGAATTATACATCTGAAAGGTATTTTTCTTTTTTACACCATTTATATGCAGAAAAGGTAAGAAAATTTCCGTGTCTTCCTAAATAGGCTTGCTTGCTTGCCTGATATCTTCTTTGGGCATACATTGCCCAAACGAGGGTAATTCCTAAGCCAAAAATTCCACATTAGATGGTGTATTTAAATAGTGGGATAAAACTCCATAAACTGGTAATTCTCCCACAACCTACTACAAAGCATCCTCAAGGTTTCCATCCATTTTAAAGTCCACAAAACATAGGAAAAGAACCACCACAGCTACCTCCGGCTCAGCTATTTTATTCACCTCTTCCACCACACCATATACATATAGGCTAGAAAGAATAAATGTTGATGGTGATGCTTCAAAGTACTGGACTCAATGCATACACTGATGGTAAGAATTCTTATATTATATATACCAACATGTCTAAGTCAATTCAGCAAGGCCACAGGTAGTCAAGAAGAAAAGGAAGAATTGCATACATAGATTTGTCCTCAAGAAACCCTATATCACAACTGAGTAAAGAAGGAACAATTTACAGAGGAAAATCGTGGTGATAGACTCAAGAACAGAGCAAGGAGACCAAAAAGAAATGGACGGGGAAGTAAATGATGTAAATTAATGGAGAGAGTATTATGTTGTAAGTTGGTAATAATAGGAGTTATGTGAGTGCTGTGTCCTGAAAACAGTGCTAGGATTTATGTGCACTATCTTATTTTACATTATAGACTTTAGATGTCCAGGAAGAAACAGCCACGCTTAGTAGATTGCTACCTATCTCCAAAGACTCGACTATAGAGGTAGCTAAGCAAAGGCACTTCACTCGTGGATGGTAGAGAAAGTTGGTCCCTGCAGTTTAATAATAGAAAGTCAGTGACAGGAAATACCTGAAAAGCTTCTTCATGAAGGAACTTTATCTGCCATGTTATCATCTTTGCTTTGAGTGCCCCCCGCCCCCCGTCACAACTACTTCAGCACCCTGGATAGAGCAAATTCCCAGCATTCTCTTGGTTTGCCTTGAATGGTAGCTTCCTGGATCCTGAGCAAGTCCACATTCTTGCCGTTAGTGACCAAATCCTAACCCATTAGCTTGACAGCATGCAAGCCTCCAAATGCTTGGCTGAATGTAGCCAGGTGAGACCCACGGTGAACTGATACATCCTCAAAATAGACAGTCAGAAAAACCCTCTCTCCATTTCCTCCACATGCGTGTGCGAGAGCTTTTCCAGGTGTGAAGTCACCCTGCTGTGCAGAGAACACAGGTGGAATTGAGAGATTAGTTATACAAAGACAAGAGTGGTCAGCAAGTGGCCGAGGACAAGGGAACAACAGCACTTATCATGCTAAGAACATTTTCACCCAAAGCAGGCCAAAGCTTTGTCTGCCAGCTTTCAAAATTCTGGCCACAATATGCCTTTGGTTTGCCAGAATAAAAGGGATTCTATTGTGGAGCTCTCTCTAGGCTTAGGGCAATAATTATTAACCATGGCTTCCACAGGCTAGGATTATGCCAGGTGGATAAAACCACGGGCTTTAATCTGCTTGATCTGAAATGTCAAATTGGGCCTAAGCACTTCCTAGTGCTCTGAAGTGCTCCTGAGAGAGCCAAGATCTTGTTCCCATAGACCTTCTGGTCTCAACTCAGGCTTTTCTTTTACATGTCCACATTAATTAGAATTCTTTGCAAGGGAGAGAATAATTGTCCTGGCTATTATGTACTATCAATAAGACATTTCCAAACCTTTACCCAAAGTTCTGTGATTAGACTGCAGTCGGCATGCCTTCTGGTTACCCTCGCTCAGCCCTTTGCTCTTGCTGAGTAGATGATAGTCAAACTGTGGTTCTGAGATTGGAAAAACATTAGACCTCCTCCTACGTTTAATCTCTGGGCCTACAGAGAACTCAGGTGCTGAGACCAAAGACGAGTTCTCCTCCTGGGACCAAAGCAGCCTATAACTCACTTTTATCAAAGAGACAGATCAAGCCCTTCAGCGGCACATGGGAAACAGGCCTGAAGCAACATGGGTCATTTCAGAAAACTGGGGCACAACCAGGCTGGCAGAGTGCAGTCTCAGGAATGAGGTAGGTTGGTTTTCACAAAGCAATAAAATGAGAACAATGCCAGAGGAGCAAGAGGGCACCGGCCTCTCCAGATGGAGGCTCTGGTTGGTGCTGCATACTGCTGGTGTGCCAGCTTGAGGAGGGGCTTGTCACTGCCATTCATATGCCATTAGGAACATGGCTATCATGCAGGGGAGGTTACAAAACCTACGAAAAGGACAAATTCATTACCTTAGTGTGTCCCTCTGCTCTGTCTAGGTTTTTGAATTGAAGAATTATATTCCAAGAGCAGGGATCTGTTTGGCTGGGCTCTCAAGGAACAGCAGGTTGTCTGAATTAAGGAGCCAGATTCCAATGTTGGTGTGTGCACAGTGATGGCTTTCCATTCTCCGTATCCTCACTCCGTGCTGCCAACCAGAAAGCCCAGGTGCTCAGTCTTTTGGCAGCACAAGTAACTTCAAACCAAACAAGCTACGAGCCACATGTAATAACCCTCATGACCACCACTCCCGAAGCCCTACCCAATTTCCTTTCTCCACTTCCTTAAGCTGTTTGCAGACCAGCTTTGGGCACATGCTTTGCTGTCTCTAGAGGACACATCCTGCAAATAACAAGTCTTTTCATATCCTCTTGGTGCTTATATGATGTCATCTCAATCAAATTTGAGTTAGGGATCGACCACACCTCTTTGAACTGAACACATTCTATTGCTTAAATTGCATAATAGCAGATGCGCTTTAAATCATAATCAAGTAGACTCCCAAAAATGTATTTTTAAGCCCAGGGGAATAATTGCAAACCACACTGATGTAAGATTAAATTTATATAAAATAGCCATTTGTCATAGATAGGTAAGAAGATAGTTACATAAATAGATGACAACAAGCAATAGGCAGGTGGGAAGGTAGAGTGATAGAAAAAAGACAGGTGATCGAAAACTTGCTAGTCTTAGTTACTCTTAAGTGAGAGTAAAGAAACAATAAAACTGGATGAGAAATTATTTTCTCTCATGTCTTATTCTTATTTTATTTTGGTCAGATGTTTTTTATTAAAATATTTTGTTCTGCTTCATTACTAGCTTACCATTCTACTGCACCACTACTGATGTTGTCTATAACATCACCAGGGTTGGTGCTCATCCACATTGTGATGTGCCCAGGATCTCTTTTAAAAGTTGCACAATGTTCTCTGGCTGAAGACTGGTGCCATATCTGTTGTTCACTGTTGACAGTCTCATCAAATGTGACATTTCCACTGTGCTAATGTTTTTATTACTTCTTTCTGTCTCTTGATGACTTCTCCAGGGCTTTGGTGATCAGAGCAGAGGCAGAAGGTATGACTTTAATATAAGCCTGTCCTGAACCATCAGTTCTACAATAACCCTCAGACCTTTCCAATCACAAGTTAACCTTGAGGATGTCATCTCCAGCTCTTCTTGGAAACACACCTAGGGTACCGATCTTGTGGCCAAGGTGGATGTGGTATAGACCTTGCCTCTAGTGCACTTCAGATACTTGACTTTAATGTATAGGAGTGGAGTTTGGGAGGAAAGTTAGGGAAAGCTACTGACAGAGGAACATGAATTTAAGAGGACCAAAGACATTTGTACCATAACCTCCTCATCCATCCAGAAAGTCAGAAGCTTCCTGAACTCACATAAGTCTTAAATCAGTTACCATAATGTGTTATTTTATCTAAGGCAGTACAAAAATAATAAAATCTTGAGCCTAGAATAATTTTAGACTAATTAAAATGTTTCTTTACTTACCAGCTGAACAAAAATATTTTTCAGGGAGGAGTGCTTCACATTTGGTATTTCTCAGAGGAAATAAGTATCACGTTGTTGCTTATACAAATAGCCTCAAAAACAGCCAAATCCTTTGACCCACTAATCTCATTTCTAGGAACATTTCCCAAAGTGAAATTAGACCTATGCTCAGACAATACATATACATACTCTCATTCCATTATTTTTAAGATGAATTTTCATCACTAGCAGTAGAAATGCGCACATAATGTAAATGGTATGTAGTAGTCAGGCTGTGGAGAACATGGCCCACACGTCCACCTCCCTTCATTCTCTGCTGATTCTTTTGATATGTAGCTCTGTTATTTTTAAGTCTTGTGCTTACCTGAGATTTCTTGGCTCCTCAGTTTTAGCCATGATGTGTTGATCTCGTTACTGTAGCTGTTACCTCCTTCCTCATCAACTTTCCTCCTCACCCTTTGCCTTTTCCTTCTGAGGCAGAAACTCCCTATGCAACCTCAGCTGACCTTGAACTCGCTGTGAAAACTCTCCTTCTCACTTTCTACCATGGCCTCCTTTCAATCTTGTCTCTTCATTTATCTTATTGTCAATACTGCGTGAAACCAAGGAAGACTGAGCTACAATTTTTCTTTCCTTTTTGCACAGTGTTTTGCCTAACGTTAGTCATTCTTTTCTACATCATACTCATACCTTCCTAGTGTTGCCAGGTGTGTAGAATTTGGCTTTCCTCCCAATAACTCCTGTCTGTGTTAAGCAGATACCGGCTACCTGGATGTTCTCTTCCTGTTTACCCCCAGTCTGCCTAAGAATGTGTTCCAGTAACTTTATCAAAGGGAGAATAAGGAATATGCCTTCTCCATCCTTCTTCTAGCGTACATGCACCTGGGAAAATCTTTATTGCTTCTTTCATGACTTTTTCATCTCCACTTTTTGTTTCTCTCTCATTAGTTTAATGGTAGACTTTCTGGATTGATCTAATTTCCTTCCCTTTATTTTCTGACTCTTGATGTTTTGTTTTCTGGGGGTTTCTTGACTTCATCCTCCAATCATTTTATTGAATTGTTTATGATGCTACCGTATTTCTAATTTTAAGGGTCTTTCTGATTCCTTGATTATTTCATTTTATAGCATCTTCTGTTTGCTTTATAGATGCAGTATTTTTTATTGCTCTGAAGATATTAAATATAGATTTTTGTTTTCTTCTTCATTGCCTCTGTTTTTTTATGGGTCCTTTTGTTCCATTTCTTTCACTTTACTGTTGGATAAAATCCTCAAATATATAGCAATGCTTATACCCTCATGCTGAAGGCCAGCAATATCAGAACTGTCAACTGGATACTTAGTGTTCATGATGAGGATGCATCTTCCAGTAGAAATGTGGTACATACGAGCAAGATTTGTTAGCAAGGGGCTAAATTGGATGATGCTTCTATTTGAAGTAAACAAGGCTTGGTGGGTTAACAGTCACTGATATTCCAAGATCTCCACTCCAGAAGTGCTATATTTCTTCAGAATTCTCTAATTCCCTGCTGGACATAAAGGGAACAAGCTAAAAGGCACCATATGGCTAGCAATTAGGATTCTAGAAGTCGGACAGGTGGAGACCACTGAGGACTCTAAAGATTAGTGCACAGAGATTTATGTAATCTCTGTGATCTCAGCTCTGCATCCTCCACAAGCCCTGCTTACTTGGGCTTTGATATTTACATGACTTAGAGAAAGGAGACAGACAACTGGACAGAAGGTGCAATAAAAGGGGAGTAACTAAAGGGACTTTTTAGTTAGTGGAACAGTGTGCCATGCCCCTTAGAATGCATAGGTTTGCAAGAGCAATGTAGTTTATTGATACGTTGAGTTTTCTGAAGATGAATCCTACTCTTAGGACTAACTCTGGCCAGCATAAGAAGATAAAATGTTGTAAGCCAGATAAAAAGTACCAAGCAGCAGCCTCACATACAGCTATATTACTAAAATAAATCTTCCTGGTAGCTGGTCTGGAACTCACTGTTTCTGTATTGAATTTTAGCCTATTTTTATAGTCAGGCATTCCACTTATTACACACTATACAGACCTGATTATGAACACTAGCTACAGAAAGTGAATTATGCAAAAGAAAGATCTTGCATTGTTAATAAACATGCTTGTTAACAAATATGTAGCAGAGAAGCAATGTACTAGGAAATAGTTACTATCCCCCAAACAAATGCTGATTATTACAAAAATAATATTATTTATAAATAATCATATCCTTTAGAAATTTTTCATCAATGATATTCTGTAACTTCTAACAACAGAAAATTGGTTAACCCATGAAAAATTTTACCTTGCTCTACCACTAGAAGAAAATGAGCAAAAGCCTCTTTTCTTCTACAATCTTTGTTCTAATTAGGCCCAAATCATAATCCAAAGGAGACAAACTCAGAGAACATCTCAAAAGAGGAGAAAGACTTTTAGACTTTAGGATCCAGAGGAAGGGACGGAGTGCTATAGAGCCTTGTTTTCTAGACATGGTATTTCCATTGCACTCTTAAACTCTCTGTAGCTCTGAAACTCTTTCAATTATGTGAAAAAAACAAGCACCTATTATCAGAGCTGTTGAATAGATACTTAGTGTTCATGATGAGGACGCCTCTTCCAGCAGAAATGTGGTACATATGGGCAAGATATGTCAGCAAGGGCTAAATTGTAAGATGCTTCTATTTGAAGGAACAAGGCTTGGTGAATGAACAATCACCAATATTCTAAGATCTCTGCTCTTTATTTCCCTACTGCAATTAATTTGTACAATCTATAGACTTCAAGCAGAGCAGATCACCCTTTGTACATACCCAAAGTACATGGGAAAGGAGTCTCACCTAGTCAGCTGAAGTTCTTAGAAGTAAAGATGGAAATTTCACAAATAAAGAATTCTGTCTCAAAACTAAAACACAGAACCTCTGCCTTTAATATGACCTAAAAAGTAAAGATAGACAAATTGTCTTACATAAAACTAAAAGGCTTCTGCATGGTGAAACAATTGTTGGTGAAGAGATGATCTATAGAATGGGGGAGAGATTGTATGTCAAACATTTGGTAAGGCTTAGTATTCAGATCCAGCTACTCAGTTAGAAGATATGTCAGAAGTCAGTAAAAGATGTGAAAAAGAGCTGGATAAGCCTGTCTATATTTATGTCTATATCTCAAAAGAAGATACGCAATTTCTCTACAGGTACAGTTTAAAATCTTCAATATCTCTAATAATCAAGGAAGCGTAAATCAAAACCATAAGGAGATAGCATCTCATACATATGAGAATAGCTAGATTCGCAAAGATGAAAGAGAAAGCAGTGTGTGAGGATAGGGAGTGTACTGTCTGGTTTCATGTCAACTTGACAGAAGCTAAGGTCATCAAAGAAGAGGGAACCTGAGAAAATCTGTCCTGAAGACTGGACAGCAGGCAAGCCTATAGAGCATTTCCTTTTTCTTTTTCTTTTATTTTATTAGATATTTTCTTTATTTACATGTCATACGCTATCTCCTTTCCCAGTTTCCCCTCCAAAAACAAAAACAAAAAAACAAAAACAAAATCAAAAACAAAAAAAACAGCAAGAAGAACAAACCGTCCCCCACCCCCCTGCTCATCACCCCACCCTCTCCTGTTTACTGGCCCTGGCATTCCCCTACACTGGGGCATAGAACCTTCACAGGGCCAAGGGCCTCTCCTCCCATTGATGACCGACTTGGCTATCCTCTACTACACATATGCTGCTGGAGCAATTAGTCCCAACATGGGTACTTATTGGTTGCTGTTTTAGTCCCTGGGAGCTCTGAGGGTACTAGTTAGTTCATATTGTTGTTCGTCCTAAAGAGCTGCAAACCCTCCAGCTCCTTGGGTCCTTTCTCTAGCTCCTTCATTGGGGACCCTGTTTTTGTTTTTTTGGTTTTTTGGTTTTTTGTTTGTTCATTTGTTTGTTTGTTTTGAGACAGGGTTTCTCTGTATATCCCTGGCTATCCTGGAACTCACTCTGTAGACCAGGCTGGCCTTGAACTCAGAAATCTGCCTAACTCTGCCTCCCCAGTGCTGGGATTAAAGGCATGCGCCACCACCGCCTGGCTGAGCATTTTCTTAATCAGTGATTAATATAGAAGGTTCATTGTGAGTAGTGCCATCCCTGTGGTGATGATCCTGGGTTCTGTATGAAAATAGGCTAAGCAAGCCATGAGGATCAAGCCCGTAAGCAGCACTTCTCCGTTGCCTCTGCAGTAGCTCCTACCTCCAGGCTGCTGCCCTGGTTGAGTTCCTATCCTAATTTCTTTACTAATGAACAGTGATGATAAAACGTAAGTCAAAACCCCCTTTTTCTCCATGTTGCATTTGGTCATGGTGTGTCATCCTAGGAATAGTAACCCAGAGTAAGGACAGGGACGAAGGAGAAGCTGGGTACGCTGTTGGTGAAATGGACAGATACTATGGAGAACAGCTTAGAGAGTCTTCAACCATTAGAAACAGAAACATGGGTACCCTGTTGGTGCAATGGACAGATACTATGGAGAACAGCTTAGTGAGTCTTCAACCATTAGAAACAGAAACCAAACCAAAACACACACACAGAAAAAAAAACCCAAAACAAACAAACAAACAGACAAATGCGGGCTGGAGAAACAGGGGATAGAAGCACTGACGGCTCTTGCAGAGGTCCTGAGTTCAATTCCCAGCAACCACATGGTGATTCACAACCATCTATAATGGGATCAAATATCCTCTTCTGATGTGTCTGAAGAGAGTGACAGAGTACTCACATACATGAGATAAATAAATAAGACTCTACAAAAACAAAGAAACAAAAAACCCTACCATATAATGCAGCTACCAATACCAAATCAAATTAACCATAGTCCAGTGAGTGGATTTTTTTTTAAAAGTAGTATAGCACACTATATATTTCATTTTTAAAAGTAAAAATTACTTTACATGAGACAACCAGTATAAATATAAAAGAACTGTATTGGATGAAACAAAGGCAGCACAACAGATAAATGCACTACACAATATCCCTTATATGTAAAACTTTAAAATGCCAGTCTTACGAGCAGTAAGTGCAGGGTCAGTTACCAGAATTTAGACTGTGGGTGCTACAGGACATGTTATGCAAGTGTTACAAAATTGTTTTAGATATTAGGAATAAGGAACTAGGTTTTTTTGTACTACTTGATGGCTACAGGTTGTAACAATGAACAATACTGTATATTTTAAAACTTCCAGATGAGTAGATTTTGAGTTTTCTCACTCCAAATAAATAGTATGTGTCTAAGATGTTGGTTAGATTGATTTAGTCATGGTTTTCAATGTAAGAATATTTATGAACATCATCTTGTGTAATACATATTTACATAAATTTTACTTTTAATTTTCTAAAAATTAATAATAAAAAAGAAGGAAGAGAATCTTTCTTGAGTCTTTGCTTCCAAACCTGTAGCCTGACAGTGAGTTGTGAATTGTATAGGATAATTCTTTATACTTTCTCAGTGTATGCATGCATATATATATATATATATATATATATGTTTTGTATACATACAACCCATACATGTATATTTGTATGTGTATAGGACATGTTCCTATACATATGAATTATGTAAATGTACAAATATATATATATATAGACACACACATGCACACACACACACACACACACATATGCACGCACTTGAGCACGTGATCTCCTATTGCTTCTATCCCTGTAGAGAGAAGTGATTAATACCAACCACAAACATGGTGGGGGAATACGTCACATAGGCTGAGTCCAGTGGGATTCTGATATCATAATCATAAACTGAAAAACAAGTAAAACTAAACAACAGGATGTTTAGATATATAAACATATGTAAAAAATCGCTATGAGAAGGATAGATCAAACCCCAGGTGCATAACTTCATGTGGCCTCTGTGTGTAGCATCAGGCAAGGCATACAAACCTGCTTTTTTTGTGTGGTTTTTGGTAATGTACTACTTCTTAGGCAGGTTTATGAGTATTCATTTTATTATTACACTATATATATTATATATGTACATTAAATGCGGCCTTTTTATGAACCAAATATTTTAAGATTAAAACTTCTTTTTAATAACAAATCTTATAAGCACCTATAAAAGAACACTGTGCCGCCCTCATCTTGTTGGCTTAGTGACTGGTTTTAACATAAAATATTTCTTCCTGGAAGCCTCTCTCTGTTCCTTTTTCTGGGTAACACTCTGGCCTCTTTTATCCTTGTCCCCCTTGTACTTTTCACAGCTTCTAATCCATTAACCGCTCTGACATATGGATTTAAATGCCCTTCTTATTACACTCGGTTGGATCCAGGTTCTCAAGGTCTGATTCTCGCAACCCTCTCTCTCATAATAGGTAGCTTTTCTTATAACTTTCATTTTCCACCCCCTTGTCTGGCTCTCCTGCCATCCATTTCCTCTCATCTTGCCCTACCTGAAGGACATCCTGGAGAGGGCTACGGACCCAGTGCTCCTTAGGCTTTGACAACGTCTCTCGGCCATGGCCTTCTTTTGCTTAAGTAATTCATTTCAGCTCAAGGTTCACACTCGATCCCCTAAATTTCTTTCCTTCAATTTTCTCTTTGACCTTTTAAATCAGGTTTTACCCACTTCAGTCCACTGAAACATGAAGCCACCAATTACCTCTTCCTTGAAGCTAAGACTCCTGGTCTATGGGCCAGCTTTGGCCCCTAGCCTTGCTACTGATCTTAAAATTCTCTCTCTCTCTCTCTCTCTCTCTCTCTCTCTCTCTCTCTCTCTCTC
>JADRCC010570613.1:0-16362 GCA_019843855.1 Hylomyscus alleni | reverse complement strand
TATCCATATTCACAGAGCCATAATTCTTATCTAATTTAAGCAGGTATCTCTCACAGCATGTCATTACTTATCATTAAATTATGTCAGATTTTCAGTAATAGCATTAGGGAGAAGAATCTTAAACTAGGCTCCAAAGCATTGGAAGACGTTTTCTCCTTTCTATACGTTTGCTACTCCATGCTTGTCTTTTATGTAAATTGGTGTCTTGTTAAACTTAGATTCAAATATGCTTCTTTCAAGTCCTACCACAGAATCCTTTTAGAATGGGACCAGAGATAGATGATAGAAATAATGAAAGAATATATCCTTTCAAATATAGTGACCCCACTCTTCTGTCTCACCCCCTTGAAGCACAGACTCTAGCTTGGTTCTTCTGTCTGATCTCTTTTACAATGCCTTTCCTGTTTTAATGGTAAATGAAAGTGTTCTGAAACAAGCAGTGGGGGCTGAGCAGTCAGGTAGCCAGGCAAATCTGTCAGCAGTCACCCACAAGGAGGAAAACCAGGCCCCCAGGTTCAGGCCAGGTTCAGGGGGGTAAATAGTGTAACGGAAGTCATCAGTTTGTGTCGGTTCTATCCCTCTAAGATGTCATGTTATAGCCAGCCCTTAACACTATTCTTGCTCTAGAAGAGGAGACAAGGAGTAATGGAAGCACAACCACCAAGGACAAGCTCCCAGAGAGCGACTTCCTTCAGCTAGGCCTCATCTACTGAAGTTTCCAGAGCTCCCCGAAGTAGCACCACCATCTAGGGATTCAACCTTCAATACACAAGCATCTAGGGACACTTCATATCTCAAACATAGTAGCAGCTTTTTATAGGAGTGGGTGTGGTCGTTAGAGACAGTGAGTCCATAGCCACATGCTAAAGTAAATAGCCATTGTTATGTACATGCATTACAAATTTATAATATCATTGTGCATAAAATGTAGCAATGCTATATGAGCTCTAATCTGTGGCAGCTTATCTAAGTGGGTGGAAGTTCTCCATAGAGCCCATAACACAGTTCCCGTTTAACAACCAGTGTGACCCTTCCATACTCTGTGGGTAATATGCAGGTTCCTGGTCTCACCAGCCATGTCAAGGTCTTTGCTGCACGGGGTCCATCTTTCTTCTCATGACTACATGCTAGGTGAGTTTTCACCCAGAGTTTAAGTTAAAGGATATATTGTTTTCAAATCCATCCTTTGCTTGCAAACTATTTAAGCTCAAATGTGTGACTGTATTTGGGGTAATACTAACTTTTAAAAAGACAAACTCGTGTCAGACAGAGGAAGAAAGCCTAGATCAGTGCCTTCCATAAAAGATCCAAACTGATACCTGTGTTTAGGGCCCATTTCTCCCATTGAGGTACTAACCAGGCCCAATCAGGTTTAGATTCATAGTCAAACAGGACTGCATATTTTCAGGGTAGCATAGACATTTACTGGAGTTCATTTCTCCATATTTAAACAATGAGCTTGATATGTCTGAAGTATGTTGATTTTCCAGGAAATTACATAGAGGTAAGAGAAAGAACAATTTCTATAAACTATTCATAAAATACATTTGTCATACAGCCAATATCACTTTCATCTCTCCTACGCTCTTTTATAAATGTTATTAAAGGTTACAGAAAATTAAGACAATAAGAATGTTCAGTTTATAGCTTTACCGGATGAAGCCGCAAAATTAATGATGTGGTGTATTACGTTTGAGGAGCATGAGCCAATTAATGACATGAACTCCCTCATAGCTATGCTGTGGGCTCTGACAGCAACAGATCAGAACTTTCGAGAGACTGTCTCCACATGCTGCAGTTTTGATTCCTAGGGGCAGCAATAGTCCTGATCAAGTTTGTACCCGAACCATTTAGGACTTCCGGCCTCTGAGGTGCTGACAGTACCAAAAGCCATGCAAGAGATGCGATAACCAAACATCCTGTCCCATGTCACAGAAATCAAATGCCAAAATAGTTAGGATAAATCTGGAACATGCACCACTCTCACTGATAAAAGGGCATTAAAAGAGTCAAAGGGCCCACAAGGTGGCTCAGCGGGCACAGGCACTTCCTGGTTGGGCTAAGGACCTGATTTCAATCCCAGGAGTCTACATGGTGAAAAGAGAGAACGGGCCCTTGCCTGTTGATGTCCTTGTAATCTCCACTGTGGCACATGCCCTTTCCCACAGGGATAATAAATAATATAATTTAAATTATCTTTTAAATTTTGGTAATTTGAGTTAGACACATCAGTCTATACAAATAATAAGAATGTATTATATTTGCCAAATTTTAGAGTGTTTGTGTGAGGTCTTTGGCCTTGAAATTAAAGTGGCTTCAGAGAAAAAAGTGAAACAAAAAGTGAAACAAAAAGTGAAACAAAAAGCAACTTTTCATGAGGGTCTGAGTATTCCCAGACCGCCAGATCCCAGGTCTTCTAGATGGTCCTGTGAGTGTGTGGTCCTGTGAGTGTGTGGTCCTGTGAGGTGTGTGGTCCTGTGAGGTGTGTGGTCCTGTGAGTGTGTGGTCCTGTGAGTGTGTGGTCCTGTGAGTGTGTGGTCCTGTGAGTGTGTGGTCCTATGAGGTGTGTGGTTGTGAGTTGTGTGGTCCTGTGAGATGTGTGGTCTTGTGAGGTGTGTGGTCCTGTGAGATGTGTGGTTGTGAGTTGTGTGGTCCTGTGAGGTGTGTGGTCCTGTGAGGTGTGTGGTCCTGTGAGGTGTGTTCTCTTGTAGTCCTTTAAAAAGCTAGTGAACTTTGGGGTACTTGTTTTTTTACCCCAAATTAGGAAGAATAATTTTTCTTGTATAATGCTTATTTCTCTGTAGGAAATTTGAGTTTAGTCTGGATCTAAGCTTCATCCTCTGAAATTCTGGCCCTTTTTTAACTCTATAACTTACATTTTGGGAAATTGCTTCAAAGCTCCTTAGAAATCATTATGTTTATTAAATGTAAAGGCACTGTGTTTTCCTGAGTCCACATGGGAAGTTATTAGAACTGCCTCCTCCTCCCATTTCTGAATGTTAGGTGGGGACTATCACATATGGATCTAGTCTAAGTACTCACCCACATAGATAAAACCCAAGCCTACAGAGAGTCCTAGGGTCAAATAGAGATCATAACTAGTCCTAGCATCACTCCTAGAAATGGCTGGTCAGGTAAGAGCTTCCTTTCAAGGACAGCACTCCTGTTAACTTTCCCGTGGGGAGGTGTAGTTTAGTCTAAGGAGATGGGACTTCATTTTGAGCAGAGAGAATGGTGGTCCATTGATTTCTTAGTTCTTCTGAGATGCTACAAACTAGCCAGACAGGAAAACAAACACTTTCCATAGCTGTGAGAGCTTCCTTGGAGACCCTAGGGAAGCCCAGGGACTCGTTGAAATGGAAGACTGCATTGCCTGCAGGAGTCTCTGTCTAAACCCGCTAGGCAAGAGGCCCAGGTCCATCAGGCCTAAGGGATTAGAGCAGTAAGTAGAGTTTACCTTGTATACAAGAATGGAAGAGGCTTTGGGCAGATCAAATGATACGGAGAAGAACAAGAAATGGGACAGTATGGGCAGTAGCCACGGAGCAGTTCTGAGGCGTGAAGACTCAGGCCTTTTGATCCATTTTATCATACTTAATCCTGTTTAACGAATGCAAAGGAAAGAATGAGAATTTACACAACTACAGTGTGCCTCAGTTTCCTTAATTTAAAGGGCAGGTTGTTGGAAAAATTTAAGATATTTACAAACCTTTAGGGAACTCGTAGGAAGCCGTTTGCTATATATGTCTCCTGGCTGGAATTAAGTGTGCACTGTGCTGTAGCAGATTTGCACGGGAGCGAGGATTTGGTAAATGTTAAGTATTTGAGCTGCTTGCCTCAGAGGGATGTGTGAAAAACTATAGGCATATGGTTTTCTGTGGTCCCTCCAAGGGTATTGTGTACAATCCATTAGAATTAATGTATTTTGTAAGGTGATTCCATGCAAAATAAATTCAAGAATTATTACATCTACTATATGCCAGGAGCAGAAACATGACACAGGACATCTTTTGTTGATACTCATAATCCCCACTATGTAAACAAGCCAACAAGGACAGACTTTCCTGTTCACTGTCCCCACCCTAATGGGGGTTTTAGCTACTCTCTGAGACTCCTCAATTCATGTCAGAGAACTGAAGTATTTAATTACAGGCCCGACCGGGTTTACTGAGAATTACTTGTTCTGATGAACTATTGAAACCCCAGCATCTTAGTAAAGCAGGCATGGCTCTGAGGTTACTCGCAGCTTCTGCATTTTCTGGACGTCTTTCCCCTCCCCTGTGCCCACGTCTCTCCTCATTTATTTGTAGCGACTACATCATTCTCATCTCACCGACGCCTTTGAACCCAGACCCAGGCTTCTCGTCATACAAGAGCTAGTATCCTAGAAATGAGAGGCGTTAGAGAATTTGTTTGTTTGAAGGCTGGCATCTTGTGTTGGAGTGGATATCCTCCTCACAGCTCTGTCTTGGGAATCTCAGGGGCACAAAGGACTTTCTTTCACAAGGAAGAAAAGTTGGCACTATAGCGGTCAAGGAGCTGACATGCTGCGAGGGTGCTGAGCCCAGTCTCCCTCTCCTGAGGTGTATGTCCTCTTTTCAGCTCTGGCAGGAAGGCTGCAATTGACCTCAGCATGCATTTTCTTTAAAGAGAACCATTGCATTTTCAGTAAGTTAAACTTCGTAGCAGTCTGAGTGTGTGCTGGCGGCTGTACGGGAATAATGAATAAGGAGATTGGCACATACTCTGATGTTCCGTGAAGGTTACCTGAAAGTCTGGGTTCTGGGACTTCAAAGAAAGAGTGTTTAGTAGTTACCAATGTAATCACGAGATGAGTTCTCCAGCTTGTAGGATGCAGAGCAGAGGCAGGAGGGTGGGACATGATCCTACCCAAGGACCACTCACAAAACACTCGCCACTGGTACAAAACCAGGCCCACAGGAATATCAAACTGCAGTTAGATCTGTGGCCCAAGCACACTTTGATTGCCTCCAGACCCACAGCCACCTTGGCTCACCTACAACAGCTTCCACAGGAACATCCCATCCACTATCCCGAAGCAGCAGTGATAGACCACAACAGGAGACCTGCTGGGACATAACCAGTGCCGCTGTGTGTTGTCAAAATGGCCACTGTGATTGACACGGCGCTTTCTAGCCTTGAATGGCTATTCCACGTCCGGATTCAAGGCCCTTGTGACATAGGCCTAGTTTTCCTCCAGATCAAAAAGAAAGCATCATGTGCCCTCTGTCTCCTCCTAGTCCCCTCCCTGGTGGATGAGCTGTTCTCTGAGCAAAGCCACACTCCTTATCTGTACCCTGGGTAGAGGTCCTGTTTCTTCTTTACATTTTTTTCATGTAGCCCAAGATTTCCTCAGACTTGCTACACATCCAAAGATAATCTTGACTTTCTGATACTCCTGCCTTTTCCTCCCTAGTGCTGGGATTATAGGACTAAGCTACTATGTCCTGTGTATGCTGTGCTGAGGGCCTGGTGCACGCTAGGTAACCACACTACCATGGGATCTGCACCTAGCCTGTGCTCTGTTCTTGGGTCTGTCTCTTCACCAAAGCCCAGGTAGAGGAGGAGAGACAAAGCCCACCCCACCCCCCGAGTAACTTATGTGTAAAGCCATGTTTGAAATACACTTACTTTATCCTCATCCTTCTAAAGTTACCCAACCAAGATCTACCCACAGAATCCCTTGATTATGCGTGGTTCTCAGACCTTGACCCATAACACGGCCCCTGCTAGCTGGGAACACATGCTTACCAGTCTCCACCAACTCAGTTAAGACCTTTCAGGCATGCCTGCAGAGATGTGTGCAGTATGCTTTAATGTGTTTGGAGACTAACACAGGCCCTGGATGAGGCTGCATGCAGATGATCACCCAAAAGGAAACTGTGCTGTCTTCTATTGGTGCAGCAGAAGGTTGTATTTAATCTGGCCAAGGAAGCAAATGGGGATCACAAAGTTTTTAATGAAAAGAGACTTCTTCTACCCTCAGTTCATAATCTGTACTTTTCATAGCACCTAAAACATAACTTGTTCTAGATTTGCTGATAATGAAAATCTTTTCTGCATTTTCCTTGATATGCAAATCTTTTCTGAGTTGCAGCAAATGACATTTTAAAGGTCTCTTTGTGGATACTTCAGGGAAAATAAGAATGTCACCAAATAAAATTGTTATATTGAATCATCAGTACTACTGAGGCAGGAGTGGGGGTGGGGGGACAGTATAAGCATTGCTTAACCCAGGGATCATCCCAGCCGCTCACAGGTCTGCAGCAGTGCTCAGAATGTTTTACTCCTAAGATCTGTGGGAGACTGAATCAGACCAGACCCAAAAGAATCTTGTGGACCTTGAACTTAGCTCACTCTCAAGATCTCTCTCTCCTCCGGTTTAACTTGGGCTGGCTTCTAGCTGAAAGCTTGCCTGAGAAATGGGGTGAGGTTCACCTCTGTTTCATGGTCTTAATGATAACCTATTCACCCCTACCAACTCACCCTATAAGTTTGACTGTGAACCCTGTTCCAGGAGCTCTGTCTCAGTTAAGATACAGAGGAAGAGGAGGACTCCTCCAAAAGTCGGGCGAGTGTTGAGTTCCCAGGATGGATGCAGCTCACCTAAGGGTCCTTAAGTTACTGGCTCCTGCTGCGACAGAGCCTGTAGCCCTGTGACTCTACCCTCAGTATTCTGTCATCCTCTTCCTATACTGCCTTCATGGTAGGTTCTCAAGTTACTTCTAAGAATCCCTAAAGCATGGCTCTTAAGCTTCCTCTTGGTCCCATGCACTGTTGATTCTGCAAGGTGGGTGTCACCTTCAGTTTGTTTGTTCTGAACCCCAATACTTTCTCTCCAGAGGAATTTCTGTGGACAACTCCCAGGAACACCCACTGGACCCTGGAGAGCAATCCAGTGCCAGGTGGGATTCAGAGCAGAGCCCAGAGATGCCACCCTCAGCATGGCTATGGGTGCGGCTCGCTGGACCTTGTGGTGGAAGCAGAGCCTCCTTCCTCTCCATGCTTGCCTTGGCCCAGAAAGTCTGAGCCCCATCCCCACCCCTGCCACACTTCCTGATTTGGTTTGGATTTTTAGCAGAGCAAGATCCTATAGGAAGGACTGTACACACAGGCTGAAAACAGCTTCCCATTTTTATTGACTTCCTTTAAAAATTCTGTATTTTCTCACTTTGACAGAATGGAATTGAATTAGTTCAGCATAAGCTTTACCATCATTGAAGGTGGTATGGAAAAACAGAACAGGCATTTTCCCTAAAAGGAACTGGAAATACACTGAGATTTCCTTCCTTGCCTGCTTCCTGAGTTATAATCCATGGACCTCTTAAATTAATATATAAACAACGCAGGAAAAAGCAGAGTGAGGGGTGGGGCGTCATAGTAACCAGGCTCCATACCCCCAGCCCTCCAAGGTCAACCTCCCCCAACTTCCTTAAATACATTGCCTTTCTATCAGCCCTTTCTGAGCCCTTTCATATCCGTGTTGAGGTGGCCATACAACGCAAAGCAATCTTCTCCATACACTAGATGACCTTCCAATTATATTTTGGCAAACCAATTTCAATTGTGCCTATTTTACACCTACAACTTATCTTAGAATTCATTTCTTGAGTCTTTAAATTATCTTTATCACAAGCTGGAAAGCTATTTAATGATACAATATTTTTTTTTTTTTAGAAAGAAAACAAGGATGTAATTGGGTCATTATCGTTCAGTGATTCTCTATTTTAAGCTTTGTTTTGACCTGAAGGCAATTTGGATATTTATTTATACTCACAAAGGATTAAGGGAAGTTTGTAGTTGTCCTAACAGAAATACTTCAATGCTGTATTTTTTTGTGTGTTTGTATATTATAAACATAACATAGAACCACCTCACCAAATGGCTTAGATGCCATTCTCTTTAGAAACACTGAAAAATATTTCGCCTTTTCCACTTTTCTTGGTGGATGAAGACTAATGACATTCAGAAGTGTTGGGTAGGTTCAGAGAGTTCTTAGGGTGAGAGCCTGTGAACTGGCAGCCTGAAGAAGCTAGGCTCGGCCACCGCATCCTCGATAGGACAAAAGACAGACAGGCAGACAGAGAGGCCTAGAGATGGCTCAGTCAGCAAAGTGCCTGCTGTAAGACTTGGGTTCAGATTCCCCAGCACCCACATGGCAGTTCTCTCTCAGCCCTCTCTGCTTCAAAGCCAGTCATGGTGGCTCAGTTCCTTCCAGCCTCTCACTCCCCCTCACGCCTCATCCTGGCTTTTAAGGTGCCACACGGGATCTACTCAGGGGATAAGGGTAACCTCCCCACTTTAAGGTCAGCTCAGCAAACTTGTACGTTTAGTTTCCTTTCGTGTTGTGATAAAATGGCCCAGCAAAACAACTTAAGAAAGAAAGGGTTTGTTTTCTCCCTGGTTCCAAGATCCGGGCAATCATGGCAGAGAGTCTTGAGAGCAGGGGCTTGAGACAGCTGATCACAACGTATACAGTCAGGAGGCACGCAGAGGTAAATGCTTCTCTCCGCTCATTTTCTCCTTTCCATTCAGTCTAGGACTGGCCTATGGAATCACACTGAGTAGGGTGGGTCTCAGAGGTTTGTCCCCTAGCTAATCCTGTCTAGTTGACAGGCACTGTGAACTATCACAGGAACCTTAACTCTGTCTACAAAGCCATCCCACAGTCATGATTGGATCAGTACTCAAATAAGAGATGAGAACTTGGGGACATGTTTACAAGTGAGCTTTCCAGATGCAGCCACCCAAACCTTGATACCTGCCCTATTGTGATGAGGAAAGTGAGGCCCCTGTTTAAGAGGACACAAAATTAAGTCCATGCAGAGAGTGAAGCGAGCATGACCCTGGACTCCTGAGGTCAGCTCTGAGGAGCCCAAGTTGTGCACAGCCTTCAGTGCTCAGGTGCAAGGCACGAACTTCAAAGATGTCTCTTGCTCTTGGAGTAATTATCTAATATTAAGTAATACAGTAACAATATAATTAGATAATATCATCTAATATGTAATTAGTACTTATCTAATAATTGAATGATGGATATATAAGTGAAAGTTGAAAGCCAGTAGGTTCACTGTCTTTCTAAAGGCTAGCCTAACAGTGGTACAGGAGTATCTCTGGCTGGACTAGCCAATGCCACACTCCTCCCTGCTCTTTGGTCCTCCATATAATCAGCATATGTCCATTTCTAAGAAGTTTCAAGATTTCTTATAATCACACAGAATGGAATGAGAAGGATGGGAATATTAGTTTTAAAATTCTTATCTCTACCTTACATAGGAACACACTGAGAACTGTGTTAAAATGACTCTCCCAAGTCAGATGTCAGAACAAGCCAAAGCCAACACCTAAAAAACATGAACAGACACTAATAGCACACTGAGCCAGGACACTCTGGACATGACAAACACTGACTTCCAAAGATGCTGCTTCTGGGATACCAGTCAACAGGTTTGGTAGGTGTGTGGCAGACAGAGGAAGTTTCACTGGTCCTCTGTGGCAGCAATTCTGTGCCACTGTTCAAAGCTGTTGCTTATCTGTGCAAATTCTTGTGCACTATAAGGCAAACGCGTTTTTGGATTGTCACTTTCTATGATAGTGCACAATGATAGACTGGTAGAGTGTTCTCAACACCTGAACATACAGCAAGTGTGCTAATTTAAAATACCAAAAAGGGGCCGGTAGGATGGCTGAGTGTGTAGGAGAATTTGCTGCCTGACACCAGAAGCTGGGTGTGGCCTCCCATATTATGGAGAATGGACACAGGAGGATTGCTGGGATTGCTGGCAATAGCCAAGCACAAGGGTTAGTGAGACTGTGGTGCATACTGATAGAACAAGTTACCTGAAGTTCTCTGGCCTCTGAACCCAAACCTACATTTGTCCATATACCATGTACACACATACACACATGCACACACACATGCATGCATGCACATATTTGAGCTTACATATGCACATAGATATGCATGCATGCATACATAGGCATAAACACACACCAGAAAAAAAAACATTGAACAGAATTTATCTGCTAGAAGACATGGAGCCTTGTGAAATACACACAAAGTTTTTTAATCCCAGACAAATTCCTTCACATAATTATGGATAAAATTGGTGCCATTTGTGGACTAGGTGTCCCTAGAAAAGTGTTTATCCCTAGTGGATATTTGGAGAAAGTATTGAAAGAATTTTTGCCCTGCTTTATTAAATCTAAGATGAAGTGAGGTGTCTGGATACTTCGTCTTTTATGTATCACTGAGAGACTAGAAAGAATAACTAATTAAACCATGGAACAGTCTCTGTTCAGAAACAGAGGCTAAGACAGAAGGATTGCAGTGAGTTTGAGGCCAGCCTGTGCTAAGGAGGATGATCCTATCTCAATAAACCAAACTAAAGCAGCAAAATAAAAACGTCATGAACAGAAAAGCTGTGACAATGGAATCGATTGTCTAACCTGACCCTGAAAGTGAGGCATTGCCATCTAGAAGCAGGAAGCAGGTAAGAGCCTTGCTGCCCGCACTACTTCAGGGTCTCTCCAGGATCACCTAAAACAGTCCTCACAGAAGACAGCCAGGAAGGCCAAGTTAAGGGACTCCAGATAATTTTAGAACTTTGCCACAGACATCCAAGATTCTAGACTAGATTAGTTTAATCCAAAAATGTACTTATTTTGTTTTCTAGAAAGGAAACTGAGATCTCTTTTTCAGTTTGTGCTTCATTGTCCAGTGTATCTTCCTGTTTGGTGGGGAAAGAAGAAAAGTAGATCATAGCACCACACAAAACAGGCAGCCATCCGTAAGTACAGCGGAATCACACGAGGAGGATTGTGAGGCCTCGCGGACCATTAGACACAGAAATCATTAGGAAACCAAGGTGTCTGCAGACATCGATATGTCCCCCATGTATGTACAGAACATCAGAAGACAGTTAAAACCGGAGTCAGGTACATGAGCTTTGGTATTTTAGATGAGTTGCTCTCCTGAATAATGAATTTGAAATTGTGACCCTAAATAAATGGCAGAACTTTAGTTCTTTACAAATCAGAACAAAATAACGAGCTATGATAGAAATGTTAGGAGAAGTACAGTAAAGCAAACACCACGAGAACATTGTTACTTGTAAATTGCAACATTGTAAATGAAGCAAATAACTCAGCTTTCACAATGCACAATGGAAACGTGCAGTTTATATGCCTGTAATACTCACCCATTCTAAACTCACAATTCAATCATTGCTTGACAAAAATGGATTGTCCTGTATGGGTTAGTGATGTCTCATGTTTAATTCCAAGTTACTAGGTAGAGAAATTTAAAATAACAACCATATATTTTAACTGGACAATTTTAATAGAAAATAGAATCAAATTGAACCTCACTCTTAAACACAATTTGCTTTGTAAAATGTTTCGTTTCTAAGCACAATTCCTAATGAAAAGCCCATTTGTTTTAGGAGGAATGGTTCTGTGTCTTTAGCCTGACTGATAGTCCCCCAACAGGCTCTCTGAGTACAACAGACATGTAGTTTAAAAATGGCCTCTACCATTTGTTCTCCACAAATCAATATTTTGAGGTAACTACAGTTGTAGTTTCTACAGAAAAAAACCTGCTCTTCTAGTCCTGGTAATAACTCATAGAATGAACATCCTTATATTATGTGTGAAGTAATTGAAAACATGTACTTATCTCAGTTTATCACCACATTACAGAGAACTGCTTCCCTGACCCTATTTCTGAAAGACAGCCTACTGTTCTTAGAACTTTTTACCCACTTTTAACAACCCTCTATTGTCCTATTAAATTTCTCTTAATTTCCTATATTTTAAGAACAAAGCATAACTCATTCCTAATAAAACATGTCCAGGATAATAAAAACAGTTATAAATGAATTTTGTATTGATATAACTAAGTGTCTCTAAATAAATAATGTCTATGCCCAACACATAGCATCCCAAGCAAGCCTGTCGAAGCACAGCTCCACAGTGCTGAAGCTTCCATTAGAAAAACCTGTGAGATGTAATTTAACACATTTTTAAAACTTACCACTGTTCGGTTGCATGGGAAGATAAATTCTAATTACTATTTCATTTCTTGGTTGAGAATCTCCAGCATGCATAATACAAAATTGACTCCAAATTTGTGCAATTAATATTAGCACTTAGCTATTCCTTTAGAAAATGCAATGACTCAATTTATTTAGCTCACAAAAAGGCCCAACCAAATAAAAAGTGCTTAAAGTTTGGAAAGTTTAGAAAGTGACCATGAATATAGTCAAGTGGCCTGCCATTAGCGCTCTGGTACCCACTGGTTCACCAAACGGCCACGAGAAGATGGCGAGGACTACAAGCAGTAAGATACTTGAGGTGCTGTAGGCCAGAAATAGAAACTTTCTTTTCTTTCCTGAGACCATGAATTAATGCAGACAGTGTGTGACTGGACCCTGTGATCTGTATACAGATCCATTAAGAAGACCTCAAACGTTTCTTTAGGCACCAATGATAAACCAGCCAAACAAAAGCAACCTAGGGAGAAAAAGTTTATTTTGGCTTAGAGTCTGTTCTAGTTACTTTTCTTTTGCTGCAATAAAACACCAGAACAAAGCACCTCGGTTTTTAAAAAGCATTTAATTGGGCCTTCAGTTCTAGCTCCCAGAGGTTGTAGTCCATACAGGTGGGATCGAGCAAAGGCATGACAGCAGGGATGGCTGGGTCCACATCTCAAAGCAGGAGCAGAGGCAGAGAGCTCACTGGGAATGCCACAAATCTTTGGAAACCTTAAAGCTTGTCCCCAGTGACACACCTTCTCCAACGAGGTCACAACGAGGTCCTAGTCCTCCCCAGACAGTTCCACCAACTAGGGACTGTGTACTCAAACTGGGAGCCCATGGAGGCCATTCTCATACAAGCCCCCATGGGCTTCCTGGTTCTAGTTCATCACAGAGGGGAAGCTACAGCAACAAAAATGGGAGAGAACTGGTCACTTTCCATCCTCAGTCAGAAGCAGCAGATTCTCTTACAGGCTAGTGCTCAGCTTGCTTTCTCGACTCTCACACAACTCAGGATGCCCATCTTGGGGGATGGTTCCACCCACAGTGGTCAGGTCTTCACACCTCAGTTAAATCTAGTCTAGATAATCCCTCATGAACATTGTCAAAGACTCTTAGGTTATTCTAGATTGTGTCAAGCTGACAGTTAAAACTAACACTGCATAACAATTATTTTTGAATTGATTATTTCATGCCTAAACTTTGTTTTCTAATAATGTAAATCCAAAGGAATTGTTCTACCAACCATACATACAGGGTAGATAGTCCTCTGTTTCAAATTCATAAAGAGATTATTGATTTGCTAATTTGTCTCTGGGTGGTTCTGTTGTTGCTATTGTTGTTGTTAACAGTGACAAACATTCATTTATGTTTTCTCTACACTAGATTCTGAGGTTAGCTCTTTTCATGAATCATCTCATTTAATCCTTAAACCCAGGAGAGAGAAAGTATTCTTCATCCAATTTAACAGATGAGCAAATGAATGCAGGGAGATTAAGTAATTTGCACATTGACAATCAGTTCATAAAAGGGCCCTGATGGCATTATTCAAATGGAGAGAGAAATAAACAGTGATAACTTCCATGGTTTTTCCCATCTCATGAATACCCAGCCTCTTCAGTGCACCTAATTAGGTGTCTCATTACCGTGTATTAGACAATTGTTCGGATAAACCGATTTCCTTCTTCCAGTGTTTAAACCAGCCATGTCCAACTGACAGTGCTTCGAGACTTGCAGCTTTCCCACAATTACTGTTGTTTGAATCCTTGTTATTCTTTTTATAAGTTTGAGATGATTCAGGGCAATTACAAGAAAATGCACTTTAGAGAGAAGAGTCGACAAGGCTTAAGCAGGGAGAGACAAGACATGAACTAATTGGGGGAGATTAGTTAGTTGCTCACACGGACCAGGGAAAAAAGCATAGGGCGGGGGATGGCTGTCTAAGGGGCTAGGGGAAAGACTCATAGGGCCGGGGATGGCTGTCTAAGGGGCTAGAGGAAAGACTCATAGGGCTGGGGATGGCTGTCTAAGGGGCTAGGGGAAAGACTCAGTGGTTAGACTTCTAGCGACACAAGCATATGGACCTGAGTTGGATCGTTACACACAGAGAAGATGGGTGTGACCTTGTGCGTGCCCTTCATCTCAATACTGCTGGAGGACAGCCATAGAAGGATTACTGGAGTTTGCTGGCCACCAGCTTAGCTCCTGTTTCAGTGAGAGACTCTGTCTGGAGGTAACATGGCAGAGAGTGATGCAGCAGCAACCTTGGTGGCCTCTTCTGACTTCTCCATGTGCATACAATGGACACGTATGTTCCAGACAATGTGCATGCATCATACATGTGCCTACATAAGAACAGAAACACAGCATTCAGTATCATTAAATATGACCTAGCTTTTAAATATACCATGTATGGTATTGAGCTTGGCTGGAAACGAGGCTCCGATTCAGCATTTAGGCAGTAGTGTGGATTTTTTCAGTGCTCTAGACTAGACGGGAGCTCCTCTGAATACATAGAATGTACAACGCAGTTAATAGAGCATGCCTAGAGTTTTGCCGAGTTAGTAAATCTGATCCCAAATGCCCTTGCACATCATGATGTGGGCATCCTTACTGTAAGGGTCCCAGAGCCCAGAGCTGTCCCTGTGCAGCAGTCTGTCCTTTGTGCAAACACAGTTTCGCTGACTGTGTGTGTTTCTAAGTGGAAGTTCTCACCATCAGCAAGACTTAACTAGAGATGGTTCAGAAGAACTGCAAGAAACCCACTTTGGAGAGAGGTTTACAAAGTCTGCCCATTGGAAGATGGGAACTAATTGTAACTTTTGAAAATTAAAACAAAAAACAAAACCAAACAAACAATAGCACAAGTATAGATTTACTTTTTTTAGGTTTTGGAAAGGTTAATTGCTGATAATGATCAAGAAGAAAAACAGAGTTCTGTCTGAACTCATTCCGTCACAGGGACCGTTTCAGGCTGGCTCGGTCTCGTGGCGGCCCAGTGCAAGCTCCTGTAGTTGCTCTGCAAGCACGTTTGCCGTGTCAGTGTCACGCTCTCAGGGTAGCATCTTACAGCCCTTCTTATTTCCTGACTCTTACGTTCTCTTTTCTTCCTCGTTTTGAATGTCCCCGAGCCTCAGAAGGATGAGGCAAGCGTCCTGTTAGAGCTCAGCACCGAGACAGCACGTGCCCTCAGCAGCCAGGGCGGCCAGGAATCTCTGCCTCCACAGCAGCTCACTGCGAAAGGAAGCCTCTCTGCTTAGTGCTCGAAGAGCATCTGTCTCTGGTATAATCAGAAATATGTGAAAGACAGTGTTGTATCTACACAGCAGGGCTTAGTTTCCTTCTAGGGCCTGAGGGTTTGGGCTTGGGTTTATAGTTCCAGATGTGAGTTTCCTCCTGTGGAGCCATCCTCAGGCTGAAGCAGAGTAGCTGATTACCTCCATAAGCGTTGTGCCACCATGGTATCCATGGGCACCACTTACCTAGCAGGTTGGTGTTATAGTCGGCAGAGTTCACAGCTGAGTAAAGCCAGCTTTCCACCGCCTCCAATAGCCTATATATCCCCTTTCACCACCGTGCAAGCCAGTGTGCAGGGAGGAAGCTTCCAGCTCACCCCAATTTGATTTCTTATACATTCCCATAAAGAGATCTTATCCTTGAGTCAGGATTTCTTACTGAACTTGATACTCACTTCTTGACTAGGCTGGCTGGCCTGTGAGCTCAGGGGGTCACATATAGAACATACATACATACATACATACATACACACACACACACACACACACACACACAAACACACACACACACACATGCCACAGGAGTTATAGATGCAAACATGAGTGTGGGTGTCAGGATCTGAACTCAGACCTTCATGTTTGCACTGCAGGCACTTTGCCCACTGAGCCATCTCCCTGTTACCTCTAGCTGTTATTATTATATCCTGGAATATACAGGGATCATGCTCATCTCAAAATGTGTAAGTATTAATGGTTGTTGGTAGTTCTCTATTTTCTGAATTTTGGTTCAGTACAAGTGACACTGTCTGAGGCCAAAGCTGTCCATACAAATTAAGTAAATGTAGGTCTGCTGTCTCTACAGGATAGAATGTTAGA
Source organism: Hylomyscus alleni (assembly GCA_019843855.1). Classification (NCBI taxonomy): domain Eukaryota; kingdom Metazoa; phylum Chordata; class Mammalia; order Rodentia; family Muridae; genus Hylomyscus; species Hylomyscus alleni. The sequence continues at coordinate 194 of JADRCC010570613.1, read as the reverse complement.
TCACGGCATTGGCCTGAAAGCAAAATATCACCTTAACAGAACACTGTCAACACATCCCTGGGCTGGCTGACATCTTGATTATTTCCTATCCTTTTTCTGAGTATCATTTTATTGGACAGGGAATAGCCCAACTGACTGGATTCAGTGTCATGTCTCATAATGCCAAAGAAAATCTTGGATTATTTGTACAAGTC
>JADRCC010570612.1:7453-19173 GCA_019843855.1 Hylomyscus alleni | reverse complement strand
GTCCCATACAACCAACCACCTTCTCAGGGAGAATCCCAGGTCCAGGGAGTCCCATACAACCAACCACCTTCTCAGTTGCTTTCTCAGCCATGAAATCCTCCAGGTGTTCCTTGATTCAGATGAGAAAATAAAACTGAGTTTCTGTCAAATCCAAGGTTTTAAATAACTGTAACACTCCTGCTAATTTAAAAAAAAATGTTTATCACATGTCAGATACCACATTGCTTTCCATGTTAAAGATTTAAATTCCTCACAGGAGGGATCCTGTAATAACCCTTTCCACAGTTGCTTAACTCAGGTGCTGCGAGGTGAGACAACTCTTTGAAAAGCAGCATAAATGGTTGACTGAGTATTCAAGTTGTCTCAGTCTGACATACTAAACTGGGGGAGTGAATTTGTGTTAATGTAGCTGCTGACTTCCATTATGGCTGTCACATGTAGGAATAGTCACCGGTGACATCAACCATGCATGTAGTTAATACACTTCCCAGAATTTGACCACAAAATCCTTTTTAGCTTACAGGGACACCAGAGAAAATGATACTGTAGTGTTAAAAAGGCTGACATTTTGCATATTGACAGTGGGAACTATTTCACTCTTATGCCTATTATTAAAAGTGCTTGTATAGAATGATCCCTCTTGGATCTACGTTTTTTTTGTGTGTGGAAATTCACACTTCTATAAATCTTAAGCAGCAAAACTCTTCATGGGGATAAGTGTGTGTGGCTGAAGCCTCTGGGTGGCATGAGAAAGTGTTTGGACAAAGTTATAAGCACCTCTGAGAGTGTGCAATTACACACAAGTTTTAATACGTTTTCTAACATGAATGTATCCTTTTAAGTCCTTTCTCTAGCAGTTTGGTGCCAGAGTCCTGTTGATCTGGATTCATAACCACTGCTTGATTAGTTCAGTACTTCTCACCTTAATCTTTGTAGCCCATTTTCCTTAGAGAGACACACAAGGTTTATTCTGCGTTTGGATGATGATTGCTCTGTCCTATATTCAGAGACTTAGGTGGAACATACAAAGAGAGCTATGGAACACACTTCTGGACTTAAAATCATTAGCTTTTATCTGTGTCCAATCTTAGTGAGGTAACACAGTGCTTTGATTATTCAACACTAAGCCTTACATCTCAGTAATGAAAGGTCTTTTTTTTTCCTTTCTCTCTATATAGTTTTGACTTCCACAGACTAGGCATTCCTTAAAAAAATTTAAAATAAGCTGGATAATGTCTATAAAACACCTGCTATATTTTTAACTGGAATTGTATTGAATCTGTAAATTACTTTGGGTTGAGTTGATATCTAAACAACATTAAATATGAATAGAGTATAAGCAAGTCAGACCTTAATATAATTTAAAAGAAGAAAGAGAAATGAATTTGATTCTAGCAATCAGAGATAATTGCTGGGATATTTCAGTTTTAGAAAGTTGGATAAATATTAGATAAAAAGAAACTGAATTAGATATTTGGATTAAATAGCATTTACAGATATCATGCATATTAAAATCAATCATGATGGCAAAGTTTCAAGCAAAGTGGTGTTTGTTTTGTTGATGGCTGTATATGGGTGCTTAATGGGTAGGGGGGCTGGCTGCCAAGCTCAACACCTGGGAAAGTTAACTACTTAGTCACTGTTTTTCTTTTCCCTTTTGGATTTTATGTATCTGAGTGTTTTGACTACATGAAGGTATATGTACCACCTATGTGCCTGGTGCATGAAAGGGTCAAAAGTGGGCAGCAGATCATCTGGAACTAGAGGTCTAAATGGTTGAAGCTGCCAGGTGGGTGCTGAAAACCATGTGGTCAACAGAAGAGCTGTCTCTCTAGCTCCTGTCATTTGCTTTTTTTTTTAAATCTCTTTGAGTTACTTTCCTAATTACTCTGGTTATGATGCATGACATATGGAACATGACATATGATGTATGATATTTGATGTTCTTAATAGGAACTTGAAGGACTTAAGCAAGTGCACTAGACCCTATGAGAGTGAATTAGATATCTCTAATGCTTTGCATGATGGCAGAGGTGGTTAAATTGTACAATACAAGTACATTTTACAAAGTTCAGCCATGGAAGGTGGAATTATTTAATTAAATTTGTTTGAATACTTCTTTGTCAGCTAAACCCTGTTCACACATTGGAAATAAACTTTTTAAAAGAGAAAAAGGATATTTTAATAGAATACACTTGTTATGTCTGAAAACTGGGCACAAGATAAACTGGCAAATTGTTATATTTGAGGGGGGAAAAAAAAACCTCAAATATTTCACTAGCAACCAAGAAAAACCTGGGAGTGTCTATACTGCTAGACATATGCCATCTAACTAAAGAAGAATATCAACTCCTTGTGATCTTTATTCTTGCTCCTCCCAGAACATTTAGTTTGCTCAATGTTTATTTTGTGTTATTTTCACTTGCCCTAATATTTTTGAAGTTTTATCCTTCCTTTCTTCCCTTTCTTTTCTGCCTTACTTTTCACAGATCTATCAATGAAGCATAAAATTACTCTCCTTCTCGCAGTGGTTTGGGTTGATGCTGTTTATATTCTCATGTTAATACCTATTCTTCAAGACTTGGTTGCCCCAGAGAAAAGAGAGTGTGCACATGTAGACACAAGTGAAAGTATGTAACCTGGCCCCTAAGTTATTTCTGATTGGTAAATAAAGATGCTGGCAGGCAATAGCTGGGCAGAAGAGGCATAGGTGGGGTTTAGGATCCCTAGGCTTAAGGTCAGAGGAGAACCACAAGGAAGGAAGGAGATAAATAGAAGAAAAAGCCGCCATGGGTTAGGCGACTCATGAAATACAGGCCCTGTGGGTTGGGTTGGCTAATTGGAGTTAAGAGCAGCCCAGGTGAAACATGACAAATTATACAATGGATTACTGACTGGGAAATAGACATAATAGCATAGAGGGTAGATACTTGCCCAGCTCCTGTGCTGATTAAGGCTTATTGTAAATATAAAGCTTGTGTGTCTTTTATCCAGGAACGGAATGGTTAAAGGTGAGGTAGAAACCCTGGTTTGGGATTAAATTATTTCTATAGCACTTTCTGTCATGTTCTCTAAGTTATACGAACTTCCTGTCTTCATAGTACTCTTGTCTTACATTGGGTTTACTGGATAGAGTGGGAGATTTTGTTGATGTTGTTTTGTGATTGATATTTGTTTTGTGGTGTCTGTTTTTTGTTTTAATTATTTTTTTATATCTCTCTGTCTCTCTATATCTGTGTTGTCTGTCTCTCTGTCTCTGTCTCTGTCTCTGTCTCTGTCTCTCTCTCTCTCTCTCTCTTTCCCATAGTGTGAGATTTTTAGACCCTATTTTCTGGAAGGCATATGTGCTTGTTAATTTGAGATTTAATGATGTACAATCCCTTTTAAAATTTCCATCCCCAGTCACCTTTACCCCAGGAAAAAAAAAATAATGCTTTATTTACTCTTTCACTCTCAAAAGTATGAAAAATTGCTTATCTGCCAATATGTTTCCCCTCAAAACAATTACATTAAGCATCTTTTTACTCACATATTCTTATATCCAGAAACTAAATCCCAATAAAATGCTTGATTTTTTTTTTAAATCTCTTCCCTTTTCTGTTTTAAATCCCTCCCATGACTGAAGAGTCAAAGCAGACTTGCCCTCTGACTGAAGTGGTTGATGGGTCTATGTGCCAGGTCAGGCTTTAGAAAGAGTTTCAAAGCCTGGCATAGAACAAAGACCCAGGAATACAGAATGCAAGGCTAATATAACTGGGCATCTTCCTATTATGCTATGATGTCAACAAATAATAATGCATACATTTCAGATTCCTGGTGAGATAGAAGAAGAGGAAATAGATCCTGAACAGAGGTTAAAGTCACAAAGTTTTTGCTTGACTGATACACATCACTCATGTGGCTGACCTTAAAATATCAGGAACTCAAAGTCCCGTGGCCATGGAAGCATGTCCATCATGGGAACCATGTTGCAATGTTAGAATCAAAGTCAAGTAAAAAGCGGGTAGTAGTGAAGTTCCTTTTTTTGATTTGTTTTTCAAGACAGGGTTTCTCTGTATAGCCCTGGCTGCCCTGGAACTCACTCTGTAGACCAGGCTGGCCTCGAACTCAGAAATCTGCCTGCCTCTGCCTCCCAAATGCTGGGACTAAAGGCGTGCCCCACCACTGCCTGGCTTGTGAAGTTCTTTTAAGAGAAAACAAAAGCCTCTCCTTTGAACCCCACTTCTGGGAAGTAGCTTTACTGAGAATCATACTTTCATTACATCCAAAGAAAACAGCCATGGGGGAGATTACAGAGGATTCCTTTGACATTTCTGTGGCTCTATACAAATGATTCTGCAACAGGCACTTTCACTATGGAGAAAATCTGTACCTCATCCAATCTCTCATTTCCAACAATAACAAATCACATGGAAAAAAATATTCTGGGCTGTTATCCACTATCATCAACATCATTAATATCATAAAACCACAGAAAACATGTAATCGAGCTAATTTAGATGTCTAAAAGTAAAAGATAATTTTTTTCTTATTAAGTATAATTGATAGGACAAATCTATATGAAAGGTTAATAAGTACTTTAAAATTATTGAATCAAGTGAGAGTGATGTGCGACTGTAATTATGTGGAGTGAAAGGGCAGATTCACTTTTATATGTTAAAATCCATTTATTCATTATGCAGAGAAGAGGTGTGGAAGACTATATTATGAAAATCTGAACTAAGGTTTTACTTTTATTAACTTTTCAAATCTACTTTTATGGATAAACAGTATTTATATAACTTTATGAACATCTTTTTAAAAATCTCATCTTATTCACTTATTAATTTTAATGAACCCTGTATCAGACAACAACGTCTAAGTCTATGACCCTGTTTTCAAATGTTCCTAAATTCTTACAGTGCTAATAATAATGGATACAAAAAAAAGTGATGATGTGGGGTGTAGTCATATATTTTAAAGACTTATTTTATTATTAGTTGTAGAAAAGTCCATACAGGACTTAAGGCCCTTAGATGAAGAACTACAGGCAATTAATGACAGCTAACAAAGGAGTCTTCTTCAGGTCTCTGAGCTCTGTGGAAAGTTATCGGAGGTGGTCAGCACTATACATATATACACATACACATATGAGCAGAACAACATGGACTCGCCAGAATGTAGACATCTTAAAGGCATGCATGAAAGGATTCTGACTCTGTCACTGAGGTGTCAAAGGAGTATCTTGGGGGACGTTTCTATGATTGAACATTTATGATTGATCACACTATGTGATCAAAGAAATGTGGAATCCAGCCAAACAAGATAAGCAGATGATGAAAGAAAGAGAATCTGGTATATTAGTCCATCGTGGTTGCCAAGAGCAAGACAAGACTGATAATGAACAATTGCATCAAAATGATAGACTTCAAATGTGACATCATCAGAAATATCCTATTTTGCAAAAGATTTTCTTACAAAGATTTGTAGCAAAAACATACATGTACTTCAACAATAAACATGTGACATGACAACATGGCTAGGGAGATTCCAACAAAATATGTGAACTTAGAGGAGTAGTTTCTCCTCTAAGATCCATGATCTCAGTAGTCCCATGCAGTTGTACAGGTTACAGTACCAATGATTTTGCTCTTATTGAGCAACTCTTGAGTCCAGCTAAATAGCTGTTGGTTTCCTCCAAGCTATGTGTGACATTGTTGCACTCTGAGGGGATATCATGCCCTGTTAGTTAGTGTTGTTGTTCATATATCACATCTGGTAAGACTTGGTTCTTTCCTTCCCTGAGGAGCTTGAATATCTATTTGCAGCATCATTGAAGCCAGTCCTCAGGAAGGACAGTTTCTAGCCAATCCAGCTCAAATTCTGACTCTTGCATCTGGAGTATGTGGTGTCGTCAGAAAACTGAATGCAGTAGTCTCATGTACTGAAATTTATTACTTTTGAAATCTCGTGTTTCTCAGTGAGTGAAACACTGTGTGTGTTCTTCCAATCGGGACTTAAGTAAAAGTCTGGTGAAATAAGCTTTAGTGTGATATTTTCAGGATGACTGGCCTATAGCCAGTTAGGATTATCAGAGGTCAAAGTACAGCTATTGACCTCGAAGGTAAGTATTAGAAACAGCACATTTCAAAGCTCTAAGCAGTACTTTGTGCTTTCAGCCATTCCAAAGTCATGTTCAATTCTTTTCCTTGCTTCTAGTGATTTTTTTTTTTTTTTTTTTTTAGAGTCAGGCACTGCTTTCAGGGAGGCTTGTTTTAGGCTCCTGATTTGACAATGCCCTGAGTATACTCTATGTCTCTTGGCAGCTCTGGAAAAGCTCTTCCTGACAACAGTAGTGCAAGAAAACTGAAGGAGCAAGACAAACAATGAATGAACCCATCCTTGGAACACTATGCAAAAGAAGTTAAACATCTTTTGGGTTTGGTCCAGGATTAGGTGTATTAATAAAAACGGACATGGATGTATTACTGTGGGAAGAATTGCCTTGGTTGAAAAAAAAAATAAGAGAAAGCCTGACTGTAGAAAGGAGAGATCCTAGGAAGGTTTAAAGAACATCAAGAGAACTAGAGATAGCTTTGGCAGCATTAGATGTTCCTATCTGGAACCCAAGCTATGTATCCTGAGGCTGGGTTATAAAGCAAGCCAAGATTCTGGGATTGAGCAGGTACTGGAAACCCTCACTGGTCAGAACTTCCCTGAGTTGGTCACATGTTCAGTGGAAGGAAAAGTTAGAAAGCAGGATGAGACCAATCAACAGACAGTAACTAAATGATGTCTTTGTCAACTAAGAGCCTCCTAGATTAAGTTGGCCTACTTGAATTCAACCTGTTCTCTGAGCGCACAAAGACTCTGAGGGAGAACTGGACAAGGTTCATTGAGTCATTTGCCTAGATAATTTAAATTTCACTGCAGAATTCATGCTATTGTATGAGTGAGTTTCTGGTTGCTTCGTGAGAACTATTTTTTAAACATTTCTATTTATTCCTGCAGCTGTGACTAATATAAGATCTTAGTCAAGGTCACTATGGCTATGATGATGAATCACCATGACCAAAAACAACTTGAAGGGGAACGAGTCTATTTGGCATATACCGCCACATCACTGTTCATCATCAAAGTGAGTTAGGAACCCAAACAGGGCAGGATCCTAGAGACAGGAGCTGAGGCAGAAGCCATAGAGGGGATGCTGCTTATTGACTTTCTCAGCGTGCTTTCTTATAGAATCCAGAGCTACTATGCTAAGGGTGGCTTCATGAACAACGGACTGAGCTCCCCCACATTAATCACTAATTTAAAAATAATATGCTCTATAGCTAGATTTTATGGAGGTACTTTCTCACCTGAGGCTCCCTCATATCTAATTACTCCAGCTTGTGTCAAGTTAGCATTAAACCAAACATCACACTTTTTTATCTTTATTTTTAAAAAGGTTTTAATGAAAAATATTTTTAATTCGACATACTCTGACCATGGTTGCTCCTCCCCCAACTCCTCCCAGATCTTCTTCATCTCCCCATCCACTCTTTCAACTCATACCTTCTTCCTCTTCCTCTTTAGAAAATAGACAAAGAATAGCAAACATCATAATTTTTAAAAATTTAATAGATAGCATAGAAACACATAAATACAAATACATGCATACACCATGAAAGCACGAAATCAGAAATCATAATATACATGCAAAGACCAGTGAGGTAAAAATGAAAAAAAGCTCAAGCAAAGCAATCTGAGACAAAAAGTCTAGAAAAATACCATTGACTTTGTTCTGAGTCGGTCATTTACAGCTGGGCAAGGGACATGCCCTTAAGTATGATTAATATATACAGAGAAACTTCTTTAAAGAAAGCTAATTTTTCCTTGGCAAGCTGATGTCAATTGGAGATAGCTTACAGGAACTTGTATTTACTTCCTACTCTTATTATTAGAGCTCCATCTGGCTTTAAAATGTGAAGAACTTGTGCTTGCTGCCTCTGTGAGTCCATATGTGCACCCATCTTACTGTGTATGAAACACCGGGATTCCTGGGTGCCATCTATCCTACCTGGCCCTCTCATTCTTTCATTTGCATCCTTTCATGTCATCCTTTCATTTACAAAGGGAGTCAGGATTGTCTAGCGGTAACAAAGTTAACGTGCATACCGAATCAAAGCTTGGCCGATTTATAGACAGAGAAGTAATTAGATCATATTCTGTAGGGAGCAGCGGAAGCACAGAGCATGTGAAGTCATGACAGGATGTATACCATTGGCATGTACATGGCCAAGGCCTCAGACCCACGGGAACGTGACACATGGCATATGGGTCAGGTTTAAAATTAGCAAAGCACGAATGTTTACAGGCAATTGATGAACATGTGTCAAAACTTGTGGCTGTAGGTTATTCCTCTAGGACTTTTACAGCCTGAGATGGGGCTGCTCCCCTATAGACTGAGACTGGTTAAGTTTTCTCCCTGAACTGTATATAATAAGCATGCTGAGGTTCCTAGATGCAGTGGTAGTAGGTATAGACCCATGAGAGTTCACAGTCCACATCCCTAGTTTTTCTGTGTGTATATGTCTTTGTCCTAATCAGATCAAGGCACCAAGCAATGGGGAGATGCACAATATTAAACTCACAAGCAATAATTAATCAAGAGTCCTCGTGCTCTATTGGAAACAAAACCTTATAAAGCCTTTGAAAAAGGCTTCTACATACATATGTAGCAGATATGCAACTTAGGTTTCATGTGGGTCCCAAACCACTGAAACAGGCACTATCCCAAAAGCTGTTGCCTGTACATAGGATATGTTCTTCTAACTGGGGTGCCTTCTCTAGCCTTAGTGGGAGAGAAAGTACCTAGCTTCTCAGAAACCTGAAGTACTAGGACAGGTGATACTCAGGGGGACCCCCACCCACTCTGAGGAGAAGGAGAGGGTGATGGAGAGAGAATTGTGGGAGGGAGTGACCAGGATGAGGGCAGTGATTAGGATGAAAAGTGAATAATTTTTTAAAAAAGTTAAATTAAATTTTAAAAAAAGAAATTAAAAAAATAGTTATTGGGCTAACAAGCTCTTTCATAATTTTCTCTAAATTGAAACCACAATTATTTTATCCCTCATGATTTTAAGAGAATTTTGTATAAATTGTTAGCATTTACTCATTGATTCATTGGATGCCTATTAATGAATATGAACTAAGTGTTCAGGATCTTGTTAGTTGCCAAGCCTAGAGAATAATTATGGAAAGTGTCCCAAAAGACACGAAATGAAGAAATAATCAAACAGGTGTAAGAGGTTGAAATATTGTAGCAGAGGAAAAAGAATATATTCACAGAGCAGTGACTAAAAGGAATGCTTGGAAGGGATGGTCACAAAGGAGATGGAGGAAATGAAGTTTAAGTTGGCATATTAAAATCTGTAGAAAAGGTTAATAAACAAAAGATTTTCCTGAAAAGTATTCTTTTCTTTATATATTCTTTATTCACGTACATATTATGTACAAACACATACACTAATATGCAACAAAAATATTGTTTTAAATGAGGCAAGGGATTTTAGAGAGAGTCAGGGGTATGACAGGACTTGGAAGGGAAAGAGGGTGGGAAGACATTATGTAAGGGTGTTATATGCAAAATGAACTTGAGGGGGTTATTTGTTTTTGTTTTGTTTTGTTTTGTTTTGTTTGTCTTGCAAATTTCAAAAATGAGTGCGGCATATACACCACTTTTGCCCTTCCTTCTCCCATCCAACTCATCCTGGGTACTCAGTTTTCTCCACGAGTGAGCTTCCACATAGGTTGCTCAATCCCAAGTGTTCTTAAGCAGAACCTCTACATCCAGCAAGTGTAGTGAGAATTTTGATTGATTTCTTAAAACAAACGAACAAAATAATAAAGGAAAAGAAACAAAAAGGGAAAATCACAGAAATGGGAATGCGCTTTCATTTCAGTCCCAGGTGCGGGATATGCGATGCTTCAGATTGCCTGCAGCAGCTGACTGTGATTTGTCTTGTGCTCTAGGAGGGGTGTGATTTTTTCCAGCTGCTGATAGATTCCTGCGACTGTGTGATGTTTGGAATTCTGGGGACTCTTGATCTGGTAGATAAAGGCTAGAGCCCTGAGACAACTACATAAAGGTAGCTGTTGTTTGTGAGTGGTCGGTGTTGGTTGGCCTCTGTTGGGTTGTGGCTTGTTAAGTAGTCGGGCTCAAAGAAGAAACAACAGGAATATCAAACTTGTACCCAGGAGCTCGACAACACCCCTAATCAGCAGGAAGTAGTCTAACTATAAGTGACTATAAGGTTGCTCCCTTTCTCCTCTATTCTTTTTTCTCTTATAACTAGTGTCTGGGGGTTGAAAGGGTTGAACAAGAGTGGAGCGGGGCAGAAGAAAGAAGAACCCACAAAACAGCCAAAGTCTGGCTACGGGAACAAGGATCTTATTCTAAGAAATAGAAATCAAAACAGCAGGGTAATCTAACAGAACAGAGACAGGGAGGCTAGCCAGGGTGAGGATGCTGAAGTAAGCACTGGAGATTTGTGAAGAGTACTCTAAGCACGGTATAGGAATGGATGGCAAGCTAGCAGATAACTAAAAGAAAGAAAGGAAGGAAGGAAGGAAGGAAGGAAAGAAAGAAAGAAAGAAAGAAAGAAAGAAAGAAAGAAAGAAAGAAAGAAAGAAAGAAAGAAAGAAAGAAATCACTTTTCAGTACATTTGCCAGACGTACCAGCCTGAGTACGGAAGCAGTTGTGATGACAAAATCCATAGCTTGGCTCACACAAAAGCTCGGCTGTTTTCCAGTGGGTCCTAAGGCATTATCCCTTGTCATGGCTGTGCTCATGTACATGACACATGCTCACTCAGGACTTCCTCCATTCCCTACTGGATATCATCAGTCAGGGTTGAGAAGTAGCTTAATTGGTAGAGGGATTGCCTAGCATGCATAAAGTCCTGGGCTCTATCCTCAGCACCACCTAAACTGAACGGGGCAGGGTATGTCAAGACATACCTAATCCTAGCACATGTAGGTAGAGGCAAAGGACCTAGGGAGAGCAGGGGAGATAGAACAGAAATTGGCAGTGGGCAGGGGATGGAGAGGTATATGGGTAGGGGTAGGGGTGGAGAAGGTAGGGTAGAGGGTGAGGGTAGAAGTGGGGAGAAATCTCTAGGACATGCCAGAGACCTTTGGGGAACTGGAGGAGGCCCCAAAGTATCTAGGGGGTTGATTCTAACTGAGACGCCTACCATTGGGGGATATGGATCCTGAAGGGGCCACTTCCTGTAGCCAGGAAAGCAGGAGTCCCAGTGGAAGGATAAGGACAGCAATCCATTCACAAAACCTCAGTCCAAAATGTATCCTGCCAAGAAACTGTGCAGGGACAAATATGGAGCAGATACAGAGGGAGTGGCCAACTAATGACTAGGCCGAATTGACACCCATCCCATGAGCAAGATCAATCCCTGGAATTATTAATGATAGTCTGTTACACTTGCTGATAAGAGCCTAGCATAACTGTCCTCTTAGAGGCAGCCAATGGAAAGAGATGTAGAGACTCACACCCACACATTAGATGGAGCTCGGGGAGTCTTACCGAAGAGTTGGAGGAAGAATTGAGGGGACTGGAAGAAGATAATGACTCCACAGGAAGACCAACAGAGTCAATTAAACTGGACTCTTCATGGCTCCCAGAGACTGAACCACCAAGCAAAGAGTGAGCATGGGTTGGTTCTAGCCCCCAACCCCA
>JADRCC010570610.1:0-15302 GCA_019843855.1 Hylomyscus alleni | reverse complement strand
CCCTGCTGTGTGTGTGGATGACAAGGCATGTGGGTGCACCCTGCTGTAGCCTCCTGACATTCCAACACGATCACCCTTTCTTCAGATCCCACTTGAGCATTTTTAATTTTTTTAAAAATAATTTCACAATTTATTTATTTAATATATATGACTACATCGTCTTCATGCACACCAGAAGAGGGCATTGGATCCCATTACAGATGGTTGTGAGCCACCATGTGGTTGCTGGGATTGAAACTTAGGACCTCTGGAAGAGCAGTCAGTGCTCTTAACCTCTGAGCCATCTCTCCAGCCCCCACTTGAGCATTTTTCATTTTGAGTCTTATTCACAGGCTATGTGGTTTAGTCTATGATGTTGCACCAGATGCTTAAAGTTGGTTGTCAGCTTGACAGACTCTGCCATCTACACAGCAAGGCTCCAAGCACACCTGTAAGAGATCGTTGCCCAGTTGAGCTTCTGGCCAGGTTTGTAAGGGATTCTGCTGGTTGAGCTAATTGAGGTTGGAAGACCCACCCTAATGTAGACAGCACCATTCTACACCCTAGGATATCTGGACTGGATAAAAAGGAAGACATTTAGTAAGTTCCTGCATTCCTTGCTCTCTTCTTTCTGACTGTCTTAGTTGCTTTTCTATCTCTGTGATAAAACAGCAGGACCAAGGCAACTCATAAAAGAAAGCATTTAATTGGGCTTCTGGTTTCACAGAGTCCGAGTCCAGGATGGCAGAACGAAGGCATGGAGGCAGGGAGAGCCCAGAGCTCACATCTTGGTCCCTGTACTGGCTGGTTTTGTGTGTCAACTTGACACAGGCTGGAGTTATCACAGAAGGGAGCTTCAGTTGGGGAAGTGCCTCCATGAGATCTAGCTGTGGAGCATTTTCTCAATTAGTGATCAAGGGGGTAGGGCCCCTTGTGGGTGGTGCCATCCCTGGGCTGGAAGTCTTGGGTTCTATAAGAGAGCAGGCTGAGCAAGCCAGGAAGGAACATCTCTCCATGGCCTCTGCATCAGCTCCTGCTTCCTGACCTGCTTGAGTTCCAGTCCTGACTTCCTCTGGTGATCAACAGCCATATGGAAGTGTAAGCTAAATAAACCCTTTCCTCCCCAACTTGCTTCTTGGTCATGATGTTTGTGCAGGAATAGAAACCCTGACTAAGACAGTCCCCAAACAAGAGGAGAGGACACACTGAGAATCCTGAAAGCCTACTGTGCTGGTGTAAATAAGAATGGGCCCTATTGGCTCAGATATTTGAATGTTTAGTCACCAGGGAGGGGAGTGACACTATTTGAAGGATTAGAAAGATTAAGAGGTGTAGCCTTGTTGGAGAAAGTGTGTCACTGGGGCTGGGCTTTGACCCCATGCCAAGGCCAGAGTCTCTCTCTGTGTCCCTCTCCCTCTCCTTCCCTCCTTCCTTCCCTCCTTTTCTCCCCCCCACCTCTCTCTCTCTTTCTCTCTCTCATTCTCTGCCTACAAATCAGAATGTATTCTCAGTCACAGTCACTGCTTGATAGTCTGCCTGCATGCTGCCATATTTCCTGCCATGATGACAATGGACTACCTCTCTGAAACTGTAAGCAAGCACCCAATTAAATGTTCTCTCTTATAATCATTGCCTTTATCATAGTATCTCTTCGGGCAGTGGTGGCGCATGCCTTTAATCCCAGCACTTGGGAGGCAGAGGCAGTCAGATTTCTGAGTTCGAGGCCAGCCTGGTCTACAGAGTGAGTTCCAGGTCAGCCAGGGCTATACAGAGAAACCCTGTCTCAAAAAAACAAACAAACAAAAAAATCATGGTATCTCTTCACAGTAATAGAATAGAGAGTGACTAAAACACCTATCCCCAGTAACACACCTTCTCTGACTAGGCCATACCTCCTAACCCTTCCCAAACATGTCTGCCAACTGGATCAAGTATTCAAACATATGAGCCAATTGGAGCCATTCTCATTCAAACCACCACACTGACTTTGGACAGTGTGACCAGCTGTCTTGACTTGCTCTCCATGATGAACTGTTGTACCCCTGAACCATAAGCCAAGATAAATCATTCCTCTAGGTAGTTAAAAATTTTTATGTTTATTTATTTTCAACACACACACACACACACACACAGACACAGTGCAAGTGGAGGTCAGAAGGCATCTTTTGGAAGCTAGTTTTCTTCTACTGTGTGGGTTCCAGGAATTAAATTCAGGTCATCATGCTTAGCAACAAGTATCTCAACCCCTCCCCACAAGATATCTCATTGGCCCTTGTCAAGATATTTTACTATGGCAACAGAAGAAGTACTAAGGCACACCTAATATGAAGACAAAGAGCATTTTCCTTGTCATTATTCCCTGCAATACCTAGTGTTTGCATTACATTACATGATATGAGTAGTCAAGAGATATGTACAGGAGGACACCCTTGTACGATTGTCTTAGTCTTACTACCTTCTAGGAAAAGACATCATGACCAAGGCAGTTCCTACTTTAAAACAAAAAACAAAAAAACAAAAAACAAAAACAAAACCAAGCATTTAACTGGGGCTTGACTTCAGTTTCAGAGGTTTAGTTCATTTTCATCATGGTGAGAGCATGGTGCCACGCAGGCAGCCATGGCCCTAGAGAAGCAGCTGGGAGTTCTAAATCCAGATCAGTAGGCAACAGGAAGAGAAAGTCACTGGACCTGGCTTGAGCTTTTGAAACCCAAAGCCCACCCCAAATTACATGCTTCCTTTGACAAGGCCACACCTCCTAATTCTTCTTGTCTTAGTTAAAGTTTTACTGCTGTGAACAGACACTATGACCAAGACAACTCTTATAAGGACAACATTTAATGGGGGCTAGCTTACAGGTTCAGAAGTTCCGTCCATTGTCATCAAGGCAAGAGCATGGCAACATCCAGGCAGGCATGGTGCAGGAGGAGCTGAGAATTCAACATCCACATCTGAAGGGTGCTAGTAAAAGAACTGACTTCCAGGTAGCTATGACTTGGGTATTAAAGCCCATGCCCACAGTGACACACTGACTCCAACAAGGCCACACCTCCAAATAGTACCATTCCCTGGGCCAAGAATATACAAACCATAACACCTCTCTCAAGTAGTGCTACTCCCTGATGACCAAGCATTCAAACCTATGATCCTCTGACATTTTTATTCAAACTACAACAGCACAGTTACATGCGATCCTATATCACTTTACAGAAGGACATAAGCTCTGTGGCCTTTGGTATCATCTGAGGTCCTAGAACCAACCCAATGCATACTGAGGGGTGACGATGTATATGTTAACACAGATGTGTGCTTCCTGTGCCTAGCTCATAGTAGGTGGCGCTTGGAAGTGCTCTTAAGTGACTAGTGACTGTCCGAGGGGACAAACTCTGGCTTACTGAAGTTAACTCCAGTATGCCACATGTGCTGGAGGTGGGAGGGGGACTGTCTTTGTTAGGGTTTTACTGCTGTGAACAGACACCACAACCAAGGCAACTCTTATAAGGATAACATTTAACTGGGGCTGGCTTACAGGTTCAGAGGTTCAGTCCATTGTCATCAAGGTGGGAGCATGGCAGCTTCCAGGTAGAAGGAGCTGACAGTTCTACATCTTCATCTGAAGGTTGCTAGCAGAATACTGGCTTCCAGGCAGCTAGGATGAGAGTCATAGCCACACCCACAGTGACACACCTCTGCCGAGTATATACAAACCATCGCAGGGGCTGTCCACAGAAGGTCCTGAAATAAGATGCACGATTCCATAAGAAAAACCTGATATGTAGCTGGTTCCTCTATGCCAAGACAGAAGTGAAGGATACAGGAGAATGGGGAACCCTGGGTACAGCAGCTTCTGTGAGCGCCTACAAGGCACAACAGCCCCCCCGCAAAGCAAGCATCCCCAAACACTGTTTTTTTTTTTTTCATAGTTCTTGGACTTCTTATCCTCTAGGTCATCATATCTGATAAGGTGGCCACATGTGGCCAGGGGACATTTTAAGCATACCTAGTTTAAATGGGGGAGGGACGGGGGGGCTGGAGAGCTGGCTCTGAAGTTAAATATATCTACTGTTACAAAAACAAACAAAAAAGCAAACAACAACAGCAAAACCAGGTTCGGTTCCCAAGAGCCACATTAAGTGGCCCACAGTCATCTATAATTTCAGTTCTGGTGATCCAATGCCCTCCTTATCTGGTATCCTCAGGTACCTACATGCACATAAGGCACATAAACACACACACACACACACACACACACACACACATATACATTTTTAAAAAAATCTTTTAAAAGTAAAAAAAAAAAATGAAATGAAGATGTGCTGTAAAATACATACCAAATTTCAAGGAAGTTTGGGGGAAATCTCATTAAGGCAGCTAGGAGGGGGCACGCCGGTGATTCCAGCACTCAGGAGGCTAAGGCAGAAGGACTTCAATCGTAGGACGAGCCCAAGCTGCAGAGAAAGGCCATCTGAAAATAAAAGTGTCCTTGAAAAACAATAGTTTTTTGCCACTGTAGTCCAAGCTGGTCTCCCCGTGGCAAGCTTCCTGCCCCTGCTTCCCAAGTGCTGGGATTTCAGGTGTGCACTACCATACCTGACTCACCTCAAAAATTCTTAATGTTGATTATATGCTAAAATGACCATTTTCATTCGGTCAGCTAAAAATACATTTTTAAAATTCTTCTGTTTCCCCCCACTTCTTTAATGTGACTCCTAGGACAGTTTTAAGTGGAGTGCAAGGCTCACATTGTTTCTTTCACGAGCACAGTTTGACTAATCTGTCAACTTGTGTTTGTGTGTGACCCTGGGGCTTGAACCCAGGGCCTTGCCCAGATTAGACAAATGCCCCTCCACTGAGCAATAACCCAGCCCAAGAGCGCAGCTCCTTAAGAATCCCCGTCTGCTCTGTTTGGAGCTCCATCCCACGCCCAGAACACGGTGAACCAATGGAACCTATGCAGACCTGGGTGGCCCAGAACTCACTATGTAAATAGGCTGTCCTTGAACTCACAGAGATCTGCCTTCCTGTTTCTAGAATGCTGTGATTAAAGGCTGGCTAGATATAGGCTTTCTCATCCACCAATATCTTAACTCTGTTCTCAATCTAGAAACTGGTGTCTTTTGAGAGGGAGGGGGAATAGTCTCTACATAACCTTAGCTGGCCTGTAACTCGCAGAGATCCACCTGCCTCTGAGGACTGAGTTCTGAGTTCTGAGTGTTGAGACTAAAGACACATGCTATCACATCCACTGAAACTAAGGTATCTATTGGTCAGTGGAGGACTGGGCAAAGGACCATTCGTTACGGCTCCCACTCCATTCTCCTGACTGGACTCTACCATAGCGTATCCCAAGAGCTGCTTCACAAGAGTCTCTGGTACTAGGCCACAACTTCCTGGTAGGATTAAGGTCCTTCTTGAGCCACCTTGGTAACATCTTTTTTGGAGTTTCTTCAGTCTTTAGACCCCTGGGATAAATCCAGGACACCTGCTGGTCAGGTACCAGCTGAAATAAGGTTATTGTCCCTGGGTGTGTCTGGGCCACAAGTTCAGCCAGCACAGTTGTTGACTCAGATGGGGAATACTTCGGAGAGCCTGGACGACACCATGGCAGTTATCTAAGCAGCTGGAAAGACCAGTGAAGTGTCCCAAACTTCAATTTCCCATAGAAACCCAGTACCCAGTGGGCATGTGTGCCCTGTCTCTTATGACCAGGCCTCCTTACTGCACATACTGAAAAAGCAAGTGCTGCCTGAGCCACTCACTGGGCATGAAGTGGGTCTCTGTGTTTCTCTATGCCTTGGCTTCCTGGGTTGTAAAAAGGTATCAATTAAATCCACCTCACTGGGTTATGGGGATTAAATGAGATGGTTGCATGTATCAGCTAATACCATTCAGGGCATTTAGAGCTAGTTCAATCTAGCATCAGTGATGACTAGCAGCTGCCCCAGTGAGATGCCCGCAGATTAGCAGACCAGAAGAGATGTGATGTCACCTTAACGGAGGAGGCTATTGAGGTGGCATTTTGTATTTGTTATTCATCTTAGCTATCAATCATCTCACTGGACATGCTCATTGGACAAAAATAGCTGAGATTCATTGAGTACTCAGCACAAGATGCTGATTGAGTATTTAACACGCATCATCCCATTCAGTTTTTACTATTTAAGGCAAGCGCTCATTTGTGTTCAATCTTACATAACTGAAAACCGAGGTTCAGAGAGGCAAAAGAAGATGCCCAGGGCAGCACAGCAATTAAGTTACATTAGAACTTGACAGGCCAGTATGCTTTCACTAGGTAGCTTCGAGATGAAAGCTGGAGCAGGAACCCTGGAGACGTACGTGGTAGGAGTCAGCACAGAGGCGCAGGGGACTGCATGAGCTCTTTCTGTTACACACTGCCAAAGGACACCAACAGCTTTATTCCTCATCCTTGTGTGCTAATGGACACCCTCCAGGTGGCAGGCCCTCTGCTGGTATGTCTGGGAGTAATGAACAGAGACTCACTGAAGCCAAATGAAAAGAGACAGGAATCTGGAACGCGTGACCCCACTTTATAGTAAATCACAGAAGACTACACCCCTGGGCCTTATGGGTATTGCCCACAGTAAGGCTTTGTGGGTTGAAATGATAACGTTTTTCTAAAGATTTATTTATTTATTTATTTATTTATTTATTCACTTAGTGGTTGATTGTGTGTGAGTGTTTTCCCTGCATGTATATGTGTTCCTTGTGCACGCCTGGTGTCCTTAAAGGTCAGAAGAGGCCATAGGATCCCCTTACAGATTGCCATGTGGGTGCTAGAAAGCAAACCAGGCACGCGCACACATGTGGCTCTTAACCACTGAGCCATCTCTCAAGCCCCTGAAACTACAACTTTATGTGGTGAGCTAACTACAATACATTATACTACCCAAATGTGATTTAGAAACTAGACTATCATTTTCTGCCTGTAAGACTCTGAGACACTACACTGTTCTCTTACCCGGAGCAAGAGTTCAGTGCTCTGCATTCTTAGGTGCAGCTGTTGAGACCCGGTGTCTCTCTCCTCCTTCATGTTTCCCTTCCTGTAACCCATCACTCACTAGAACTCTTGACACAGTGGAGCTCCCCAAAAAGGAATGTCCAGTTCTGCTCAACACTACCATTGGTCTTGAACCAAGGTCATGACTGAGGCCTATTAATGGCTGCCCTTGGGTGCCTGTGCTTTCTTAGCCCACTGAGCTACGGTCAGGGTAAAGGAGAAGTGGAGTTGGCCAGTGTAGAGCTTGGCTGCAAATATACCCAGCTTGGTGCTTGCTGCAAACCCTGACCAGGCCCAGCTGCCATCTTTACCTCAATGGCTGGCGGATGTTTACCACCAGGAACAACTCCTAAGGCCACAACCACTGTGGCCTTCCTAGATCACTGTGTCTGGTAGCCACGAAGAGGGCTCCTTTCCATCCTGGTCAACGCTGTGACGAAACTTAAATGGGCTAGAGTGATACCAGAGGTAAGAGCCCCACTTATGCATGTCCCATCACCTGGGTGATTTTCGGTCTACTGAGCGCAAAAGGCCACTCCTCCGGACTTCCTAGCCTGTCTCCCTGCTCTGTAACTTTCTCCTTGTCCTTCTCCAGCACACCATGGAAAGTTCTTTGGTCAATCTTCTGCTCTTGTCCTCTGCAAGGTCAGTCCTAGGAAAGAGAGACCTATTCTTTGGTTTGTTTGCTTGGCTAAGTCCTAGAACTGCCTGCGTTAACTGGTAAGGGAGGGGCAGAGGGAGTGCTCTTCGTGGAGGAGGTGACATTGCTGAGCTAGCTGCCCAGTGGACAACACTGGGAAAGGACACATTCAGGACTAGACACAGTGGTTGGGGGCTGGAGTGCCCATGGACACTGCACAAGGGGAAGGGGAAGGTTTGGCCTGAAGAGAAATGGGAGCCTCACCCATGTCCTCTGCTGGCTGAGAGTCAGGCAGGGTGCCAGAAGCTAAGAGCAACAGGGAGACTGGGAGAGGCTGGGTCAGGGATGAGGATCATTCAGTGAGTAAACTAAGGGCTGAGCTGGGAAGAGGTGTCCCTTACTGAGTGCTGACTTTAGAAACCTGCACTCTGCTCTCCGACACAGCCTTTCACCGCCTGCCTGTCGTAGGTACTTTCCTGTCTAAGACAATGCCTGTCTTAGGTACCCCCCCATCTCAATAAAACACGACCAAAGGCAATTTAAGGAAGGTAGTGTTTATTTTGGCTCGTGGTTCCAGAAAAGAGATGAGTTCATTATGGCAGGAAGGCATGAGAGCACGCAGCAGGTGTGGCGGCAGAGGCATGAAACTGAGCAATCACACCTTGAAGGTCAAGCTTACAACAGAGACTAAACCGGAAGCAAGGCGAGGCTTTTAGACTCCTAGAGCCCTCCCCTCCCTCAGTGGCATACTTCCTCCACCAAGGCCAGCAGACTAATGATTTGAAGGAGGCAAGAAGGCAGTCCGATTCAACACTACTCAGTAGCTGGTGTTGGTTGAAGCTTAGCAAGCAATACATCACTTATTCCCTTTTTCATCTCCGTAGACTATAATTTCCTCCAACAGAGCTTTCTAAAGAGTTCTGCATTCAGCTAAAATCTGTATTATTACATTTGAATGGCTCAGTTAGTCTAACCAAACTGCCATCCATTCATGTGTCTAAACATCTGTATGCTCTTCTTTTGTCTGGACAACTGGTCCCAAAGGATAAAAACAATTATTAACACAGCAAAACAATGTTATACTATGTGTCCTATTACAGGTGTGCCCTTTATCCCTCCTGACAAAAGGTATCTGGATTCTGCACTGACAAGCTGAGAAGCAACATGTGATACGGTCAATACACATAACAGCATCCTTTTGGGGTCAGCAGAATCATGTCCTTGTTGCTTCCCCAAAGTCTTGGCTTGACTAGTTTGTCTCTCCAAGTTAATGGTTTCCTCTTCTTCCTCTTCCTCTTGGGACATCTCCTCTTGACGGGTTTGTGGTCTAGCTTCGACCCCTCGCTCGTCTAGTGGTGTCTGGGATGCAGTCTTTGTCCGACGTGTCACAGCAGGAGCCACTTCATTTAATTTTCTGCAAGACATAAGCATAACCTCGCCTCGATGTCAGGACATCGGGCACTTTCCATTGATTAGTTGTTAGGTTTTTTTTTAAAATATATACTTTAGGTAGTGTCTCCTTTGGGCAAAATGCTTTTAGAAGCAGAAAAAGCACTATCTTTTAAAGTGAAAAAAATTTAAAGTTAGCCTAGCTAAATGTTGCATAGGTTGTGGGAATTCAAATTTGTAATTTAAGTATTGGACTGAGTTGTTTTACGATAGTTTGACACTGTCCATTGTAAAGAAGTTCAGTAACATGATTAATATTCCATAAACTTCAAAAAAATTTTTTAAGTGTTTGCTAGTATCAGTAGGTCCATTATCAGTTTTTAGTTGTAAGGGAGTCCTAGAAAGAAATGTGTAAAAAGCTATTTGGCAAAGTCAAGTTGAAGATATGACAGAATGGAATTTTCCTGGAGCCCCCATGACCCTATGCCACACTTGGGGCTGTATTCTGCTGCTGTCTAATTAGGGAGAGGTATCATGCATGCCTGTAGTATACACGGAGCACAGGTCTCTACACACTGACTGAAGAGAAGGACCCAGACACAGAACACTCTAGTTTTAGATGTCAAGCTGACGTGAGAATCAGTCACTACTAATATGCACTAGAAGCTTGGAATACTGTGTAACACGAGCTCTTAAGCCTACCCTAACATTTTCCCTTGTCAAGAGTCTGCTCCTTTATGTCAGACCAAGGGCAAGCACAAAACTAAACCACAAGCAAAGCCTGCTTAATTGACATTAACTTTGAAAGAGTTAAGCCTAAAACTATTTATGTAAGATCTGGTATCTTTAACATTTAGGGCAATTTGAATTTTGAGTTCAAGAAGACTCTCCTGGGGCTGGTGAGATGGCTCAGCTGGTAAGAGCACCAACTGCTCTTCCGAAGGTCCTGAGTTCAATTCCCAGCAATCACATGGTGGCTCACAACCATCCATCATGAGATCATCAGACGTCATGAGATCTGACGTCCTCTTCTGGTGCGTCTGAAGACAGCTACAGTGTACTTCCATATAATAATAAATACATCTTTAAAGGAGGAAGAGGAGGAGGAGGAGGAGGAAGGGAGAGGAGGAGGAGGAGGAGGAGGAAGGGAGAGGAGGAGGAGGAGGAAGGGAGAGGAGGAGGAGGAGGAGGAAGGGAGAGGAGGAGGAGGAGGAAGGGAGAGGAGGAGGAGGAGGGGGCAGCATCGACGACGGCAACGACAATGACGACGACGACGATGACTCTCCCATCAGGTTAACAGGAAATTCCAGTACCTGAGGAGCAATCACAGACCATCCTGAAGTGGGAAGTAACTGGGTTGTCCCACGAGAGCATGAAAGAACATGTCCGGCTGACACTGCAAGCAAAACAAACATGTGAACAGCATCAAAGTGTAACATTTCCATGGAAGAAGAACTTTCTGGAAAGTTCTAGTTCTTACTACATTCCGCATATTCTCAGATTGTACCAAAAATAACGTTAGGTGAAAACTTTCAACTACTCTTAACTCCTACACTTCTGCTTTTCAGTCCTTGGCCACCGTATTATCCATAAGAAACATTCCTTCTTGGTTCCAACTTGCCCCTATTTTTTTTTTTTAAATCCATGTTAAGTTTGATCACATTGCTAGTTAAAATGTTCTCTTCTGTTGTACAAAGATACAAATTTAAGACATGAAGTTTTAGTAATCATAAATACAAAGAAATCTGGGTGGGGTTTGGTCTCTCGGCACCTAAAAGATTTGAAATCCTTTTTTTTTTTTTTTTTATGGAAAAGACAAGATAAAATTGCTTATTTTGCTAAGGCTGTGATTGGACAGATGATTGGACAGACGGAGACAATGAAGACAATGAAGCAAAGTGACCAAGACAATGAAAATCCTGAACAATCCTGGCCAGTCATCCTCCAGGAGGCCTGTGCAGAGCGCCGCGAGTCCACATTGGAGTCCACTGCAGCCTGCAGAGAAAACAAAAGCCTTATTTTAATGATCCTCCTCCCGAGAGACTTCGAGCCACACAGGACAATACGCGACCCCAGCTAGCAAGATAATTGGCACGCATTTTATCTCATCTTTCTCGGGCCCAACTGAAACCGGCTCCTATGCATTTCCAATTTTCTTTTTTGTTTTTCTTTTCTTTTTTTTGTTTTTTTTTAGCCCTGGTAGTCCTGACACTTTCTCTATAGACCATCACCACCACCTGGCTACATTTCCAATTTTCAACATCAATTGTTTCTTGTTCAGGAAGCCAAGGACTGAATCTGACTGACACTTGTACAGAGCTCCAGCTCTGTTGCTCTATTTACCTCCCCTGGATCTTAACCAACAGCTCAGTAATTGTAAAAAAAATGCTTTGTCTCAGGACTGGGAAGAACCCAGGCTTATTTTATCTTTCCACTTACCTGTGACCTCCTGAGTGAGGGCACGTACAGCTCCTGGGTGACCTCGATTCTATTTAAAGAAAAACTCTCTTACCTTCTCCAAGACTGGAGCCCCTCAGGTTGTTCGCCATTGTGGGGGTTCCTGCAGGCACTTCAAACAGCCAGGGTGATAACCCAAGTAAGGTAAAAAAAGGCAATCTGGCTCAACATGACTCAGTAGCCAGTGTTGATTCTAATGTTTTTATTACTTTATTTTACTTAATTCTGTGTTTGAGACAGGGTTTCTCTGTGTAATCCTGGCTGTCCTGGACTCGCTCGGTAGACCAGGCTGGCCTCTAACTCAGAGATTCGCCTGCCTCTGCCTCCCAAGTGCTGGGATTAAAGGCGTGTGCCACCACTGCCCAGCTAAATGTTGGTTCAAACTTCAAGAATCTGATACCAGGTAGTTTAACATAATAAAGCTTAAGCCATGACATTTTCCATATAGATGATTGACTACACATGACATCTTTTTAAAAAATCATTTATTTATTTATTGTTTTTTGAGACAGAAGGTTTCCCTGTGTAGTCCTGGCTGACCTGGACTCACTCTGTAGACCAGGCTGACCTCGAACTCAGAGATCCACCCACCTTTGCCACCCAAGTCCTGGAAATAAAGGCGTACACCACCACCACCCAGGTGACTGATTACATATGACATCTTAAGGGTTTAGGGGGAGAATGCTGAGATCCACTTGCCTTTGTCACCAGAATACTGGAAGTAAAGGCATGCACCACCACCTAGCTGACTGATTATATATGATATCTTAAGGTTCTTGGGGAGGATCTGGTCTTGGTCATACAGATAGCACAAAGTTCGCCAGGATATTAAACACCTCCGCTCCCAGCCTTCTGGGAAGGAAACCAGGATATATGTCTCTCCCTTTGAAGAGACAACCCTGCATGTTTAACATTGCTGGTTTCCCGAGTGCTGATTTGTGATAGCAAGGACCTCAGTGCCACGCGGCATTCTGTGGCTCTAAGAGAAGGGACAGGACTAGCTAGTCTCTAACTTTGGTCCCCAGGTCTCCAGAGTCAAGGCCCTTCCCTCTGCATACCTACCTAAGCAAAAAGATGCTCCTTTTGATGCCGGGCCGATGGCAATAAGGTCTGGAGGCATGCTGCGTGCCAGCAATCTTGCTCTTCCTGGACACTCGGATATCACCACCATAGCCTAAGGCAGAAAATCAGGCAAGGCCAGAGGCTTATAATTTTCCTTCTAGATTGTATATTCTGACCCAGTGGTCCAGTAGTAGCTCACCTGGATAAGGCCCCTGCAGGTGGTCACGGGGAGGTGGTCATGGTCTTTGGTCTTTCCACACTGATGTTGGGGAGTATGTTCCTAATTAATGACGGACACAGAGTGAGCATGAACACAGTCTGTTCATGTGAAGAAGGCGTCAGATCTCAGTACTGTCATTAGTGGCCTGCACTTCAACCTCAGAGTCCCTCCCAGACCCTCTCCTACAAGCCTCCTTTGTCCATTGAAATGAATTTCTTCAAAGGCCCACTCAGGCACGTACACCATCTCCAAAAGATCGCTTCTGCCAGGCGTGGTGGTGGTGCATGCTTTTAATCCCAGCCACTCTAGAGGCAGAGGCACGAGACTCTCTGTAAGTTCAAGGCCAGCCTGGGCCACAAAGCAAGTTAGAGGACTCCAAAGCGAGTCCGTTTCAAGAGAAGAAACACAAAAAGATAGCTTCTTTTTATGTAAGTACACTGTAGCTGTCTTCAGACACACCAGAAGAAGGCGTCAGATCTCATTACGGGTGGTTGTAAGCCACCATGTGGTTGCTGGGATTTGAACTTATGACCTTCCGAAGAGCAGTCAGTACTCTTCCCCGCTGAGCCATCTCACCAGCCCAGATAGCTTCTTTTTAAAAACCTTGTAGTGGTGAGAACATATCACCCATTGTGTGTAATTTACCTTGGCCTTCCTAGATCCTAAAATGTCAAAACCGTGGTCCAAGCTGAGAAAGCCCAAGCCAAAATATAAATGTATTTATTTACTTAATGTGTGAGTGCTGCATGTACACCCAAACTCCAGAAGAGGGCGTCAGATCCCCTTATAGATAGTCGTGCAACAACCATGTGGTTGCTGGAAATTGAACTTAGGACCCTCTGGAAGGGCAGCTAGTACTTTTAACTGCTCAGCCATCTCTCCAGCCCCAGCACATGTCTCTTTTAATATTAGCACTTGGGAGACAGAGGTAGGCCAGAGAGACCCACCTAGTGAGACCCTATCTCAAAATAAACAAAACAAAGTAGAACAAAACTAAGATGACTCTTACGCAGCAGTCCATGTCCTGTGGGAAGGCTGAAACGTCGGCAGGAGTGTGTGTGAAAGCGCCAGCATTTGAGAGGGAGAGTGGACCCTTCAAACACGGGAAACGGCTTTCAGCAACTCCTCTCCCTGCATTATGGATGACCAGAGCACACACAGCCCGTGGTCGGCTTCTAAATGCAGGTGCACACACAGGAATAGACATGAGGCCAAGAAGAGATGCAGATACCAGAGGCCTGCAGGGTTGAGTCCCAGGAAAGAACCTAGCCAAGCATAGCTCCCCTGCTGTGGCCCTTCTTTCCTACAAAGACCCCATAAAGCCTCATGGCCAAGAGTAGCCAAAGAAGATTCCCTGGGCAGAGCTAGTGGGAGGCATAAAGGGTTGAGTTCAAGTGGAACAGAAGTTATTTCTGCCTCTGTCATTGTCTTGTTTTTCCTCCCCTTTTTTTTCTTTTTAAAGATTTATTTATTTTATGGATGTGAGTACACCAGAGGAGGGCATGGGATCCCATTACAGATGGCTGTGAGCCACCATGTGGTTGCTGGGAATTGAACTCAGGACCTCTGGAAAAGCAATCAGAGCCCTTAACCACTGAGCCATCTCTTCAGCCCCGCTCCTTTCTTTTCTTTTCTCTCTTTTTCTTTTTTCGTTTTCTGACTTTTCATTTTTTGAGACAGGATTTCTTTGCATGTAGCCCTGGCTGTCCTGGAACTTCCTCCATTGACCAGGCTGGCCTCAAACTCACAGAGATCTCTGTCTCCCATTAAAAGCGCTGCCATTATAGGTGTGCATCATTACATCTGGCTATTCTTTCAATTTTCAAATGCTGAAACTGAAGTTCTGAGTCTATCTTCGACTCAGAGAGTGACAGAGCAGGAATCCTGTGTCTAGTCGGCCCTTGTATCATCGTTGAAAGCCCATGGCAACATGCATGATGCTGTATTGGATGCAAGGGACCAATGCTCCAGAGAATGGACTGGGCAAGAGATCTGACCTCAAGTACAAATGGGTCTAGAATGTTCCTGATATGGCAACTCCCAGGGTGCCTCTATATACAGTGGAGTCATCTGCAAAGTGCATGAAACCTGATAAGTACCCAGTTTGCCATTGCTCACAGCATGGCATGACGGTTAGGGGGTATAGGGTTGGCACAAGAGTTATCAGTCAGTAAGCATCCCAAAACTGTTGGCTCTTATTTGCAGAACAAATCCATTGTTGGCTTTAACTCCAACAATATTGGAGTTAAAGGATATTGTGTTTGGTCTACGGCAGGGCAGTCACCACCAATCAATCATGCCCCCAATGTAAGTAGTGCCCAACAGAACGGATGCAAACAGCAGGTCTGTGGGAGAGTACCACTGTGGACTGGCAATGACCTTGTGGCCATCTGGGAGAACTTAATGCCCAGGGCAGAAAGCAAAAGCCCCAATGACAGGAATGATGTACCCGTGAGCATTTCCAATCCCCTAAAGGTCCAAATGTACACACAGTTGAGAGACCACAGTGTGGGAAACCTCCTAGCACTAGAAGGCAT
>JADRCC010570609.1:0-10523 GCA_019843855.1 Hylomyscus alleni | reverse complement strand
AGGTGTTTTGAGTTTTGAGACACGATAGAGTTTTATCGATGTTGAACCTTTAACAACATTTACTACATTGGAAATTATAACCAAGACATTTAAATTCACTCATTAAATAACTTAAACATAAAAGCAATGAATTCAGGACAGAGTAGCATTAATATATTTTATTTAAAATTGTACTTTATAACAGAAGAATCAGAGGAAAAAGCAACAATATTTGAAATATTTGCAAAATCTTTTTGATCTTTAGTTCTGTGGAAGGTAGTTCAGTTTTCATGTTGGGTTTATCTCAGTTCATGCAACAACACATATATGGCACACTTCTCAATGTGCTTCCAAAAGAAAGAATGTAAAACTGTATGTAATATTCTGGAATTAAAACAAAGTTAACATCATGAGCCACTCTTACTGAATCTTGCTCACCTTACAAACTGATGGCATCACGACATAAATGGCCACAGAGCAGACAAACACATTAGCAAGTAAGACTCGATCTGTTGCCCTTGGTGACAGCAGGGGAAAGTTCCTGTTTCAAACGGTAGCTTCTATTACTGCTATTGTGCTGTTCCAGGGTCAGCACAGTACCTGGTATGTGCTAGGTAAGTGCTTTTCCAGCTACATACCCGACCCTCAGCACGACTTACTTCAACAAACCCCCACCATTAAATTTTCAATAGATCAAAAAGTCCATGAAAAAATAGGATTATTTCATTGAATTATTTTTAGATGTATAAAAATCCCAATCCTTATTCCTCAAAATTATGCATTATAGTTAGAGAAGCAGGTCATGTGAAATAAAAATTAGAGGAGGGTTTTGAAATGTCAAATTTACATACGAAGGTCCGTATTATACATGTATGTTTGTAAAATGTTCTTCAAATTTTTGTAAATGCTCTAACTTTACCTTTCATTTTCACTTGTTGTCTTCTGTAATTTTTTAAAATTTTTTTTAAAGAACTAAAACATGAAACAGAGGCTTTTGTGGGCAAACGTGTAGAAATGATTGTGTCAACTGAAGTAGCCCTGACTCAGAAAAACAAATGCCGTGCTTTATCTGAATGTACATCCTATATTTTAATTTTTATATATGGGTATGCATATAGATGTAGGTATAGGTCAAGAAACTAGAAAGGAGATCCTAAAATCCAGGGAGAAGGTATTAAGAGAGTAGAGAGAGGAAATTAACAAAAGGTGATTTCATGGAGGTGACTGGAAAGCATACCCAGGATGCTACGACAGAGTAGGATGGGGGCCAGCAGGGAGCTAGGGAGGGGGCTTGGAGGAGCCGCCCAGCAGAACAACAGTCGGCATGGAAATGCCATACTGGAGTCCCTTGTTTTGCATACTCATTTTAAAAACTAATCAAAATATCAATCAGCAGAATGGCAAAATGAAAGGGAAGCATCCCTCAGTCGTAAGTGGCAATCCTGAGTTGTAAATATGGCTCAGGCAGACTTTTATATAATAGTTCATAGTTATTCCTAAGCATTTGCAGTTGCTGCTCCCAGTGTGTGGATGTGTCTCCAGAGTTCATGTACTGAAGCCTTGATTCCCGTGGTGCTGATGTTGGGAGGTAAGTCCTAATGCTTGGTTCTTGGTGTGTTGGCCATGAATAGATAAAATAAAACATGAATAGATAAAAGTCAGGAGTGGGTTCTACATAGAAAGGAGTCCAGCCTCCCCTCAACCACTCTTTCTCCTCTTTTTTTGTAATACATGTATAAAAACAATATATATCATACCCTCAGACCTCTGACCTTAGACCTCTGACCTTCGACCTCTGTACTTCCATAATGACACACTCATTCGTCTATACTAAACTAAAGTACTGTCTGTGGCTTAGTTGGCATATTGCAGGACTAAGTCCTTGCAGCTGCTGCTGCAGTTGCTGTTGGCCTCTTTCTTTTAACTTTATAAAGGAGAGGGGTTGACTTTAACCGTAGCACAGGAGTTGGAGAAACATGACAATGACTTGAGTTTGCACTGCTTCGGGCTCTTTGGAGGATGGCATCATATTGGGAAGGCCTCGAAGGAAGCAAGAGAGCACATGGTGAGGTGAGATGACCTTCAAATTGAGGAACTATTCCATTAGACTTACCTCCTGTCATATTGAAAAGAGCGTTTTCCTTGAGGTAGACGAGGGTTGGGAGGAGGTCTACAGAACACAAGAGACAAAAAGACATGAAAGCAAAAAGGAGGTAGGGAGGCTGTGGGATGGGAGAGGCAGAGGAGAACGGGAGGAGAAATCAACAAAACGGGCTATTTTCCAAAAAAGCATAATCAAACCCAATATTATATGGTATGATAATTAATTTTGAATGAAATCATGTTTTCCCTTGGTTTTTATTTTCTTACCTACAGATATCTCATTTGCTGATTCCATATGCTCACATTCTGAACTGTATGTGCATCAGGGATGGGCACACATCCAGTCTCACCGTCATGACTGCCACTCACACAATGATTTGAGTTGTGATTCTATTCTCTCAGATTCCGGCTATTTCTTCTACTCAACGTCAGCAGCAGACCTAACAAGCATACTTGATAGTCTATCATTCTGCTCATTGGAAAATGTTAAATAGCACTGAAATAGAAACTGACCCCTGCAGAACACTTCTTGTTATATTTTTTCCTTAATTCATTCCCAAAATGATACTTATTATCTTCATGTTTAGATGTGTGTCCAGTAAGATAGGCCACTGGTCCTTTGGTACATAATATATTTCTAATAATTAAGAAATATTCTAATTGGGAAACTATACAGAAGTCCTATAGAACTGAATATTCCTCATAAAGGAGGGTGTGCATGAGCATAAATAGGCTAAAATTGGCCCTTAGAACAGCATTGCAAAGTCAGGAAGCAAGGAAAAACCCATACTGTAGCCAGGTGTACATTGCTTGCTTCAACCTTACTAAAATACCCACATGACCCATGGGAAATTATAAAGAAAAATAGTGTTTTATAAATCATTAAAGTTTCCACTGTAGCATTCCTAGAGGCAAATTATGCTTAAATAACTCTCGTTACTTCTCTTTCTAATTGGAACATCATATCTAGTGAATCCTGGCTTATCTCTCTTTGCATCCCCATCTTTAACTCATGCCATTCAAATGGGATGTGGTCCACACACCTTTGCATTAAAGAGCAATAATGCAGTGTTGATGTTTTTACCTGTTAAACTCTTAGCAGTGTGTGTGTGTGTGTGTGTGTGTGTGTGTGTGTGTGTGTGTTGGTGTCTGTTTTGAGAGACAGGTTCTTTCTATGTAATTCAGAATTAACCTTGAACTCATGTCTCTGCTTCCTGAGTGTTGGGATAACAGGATTAATCAGAGATATGTATTATATAGATTATATAGGATACACACACACACACACATACACACACACACACATATCCTTGATTGATCTAACATAAATTGACTTCTTTATATTATTTTCCAGAGAGAACAAGGTAAGATGATAATGAAACAAAAAAAAGGTTATTGAATTTTCAACAGAGGTGTATTTTAAGATAATTGATGCTGTTACTTATTACAATGAGTTGACAAAATTTTATTAAATGACAATATATGTGCATACATCAGAGATGATTACAAATATTACAAAATAAGTTAACCTCTTGCAATTAATTCTTCAAGGGCTGCTAAGACCAATGAAGGCCTGAATAGAATGGATGATGTTGACAACATGTCCCAGGGTGCCTTTCTACAAGAACAATATTCTACAGAATATGTCTCAAATGATGTTTCAAGATACATCACTAAAGAGATGATTGATGATATTGGTTTGATAGAAAAAAGGAATGTATGGAAAACACAGAATAATATTTGAGCATATTCCAAATGGTAGGAAAAATGTGTAAAAGCAGGAGGCATTAAAGGCATTCACAAATAAATACATATAGCCTAAAAACATATAAAATAACAGACACCAACCACATGTTGAAGTGTGAGCCTTTTATAAATGTCAGGAAACCTGTGTTTTACTGCAGAATACCTACGTTGATAGGTTTTATAGATAAGTGTTGGTAAAATAAAATAGATATTTTTGTAATGTGCATAACACATTACCTTCAATAGGCGTTATTATCTCTCAGTTTCTGTAGCATTCTGGAGTAGCTTAGCTGAGAAGTTTGACTCAGGGTCTCAAAAGGCTATGGTTTAGTCATTGGCTGGGTAAAGCCTTCTTTCTAGGCTCAGCTGAATTAGTATCTTAGAGGAGCCTCATCGAAGTTCTCTCATATGGAGTTCTCCTTAGGCCCCCAGGAAAGTTAGCTGGCTTCCCCTAGAGCTGGTGAAGAATAACAGAGATAGGATGTTTTATGTCCTAAGATACATGATAACACATAACTCCATAATCACATCACTAGAAGCAAATAAATATACCCATCCCACACCCGAGGAAATCTAGGAGGAATGGCTCAGTAGTTAAGGGCACTCCTTGCTCTTTCAGGGACCAGGATTTGGGTTACAGCATCCACAACAGGTGTCTCACAACTGCCTGTAAATCCAGGGGATTCAATATCTTCGTCTAAGGGCACCTGGGAACACAAATCCACACACACACAAGCATGCATCAACAACAAATAAACACAAACAAACAAATAAATCTTTAAAAGAATACCTACTGCTATGCCACATGGTTTGGGTGGCGAAAGACACCTACACTGCACAGGCTGACTGTAGGAACACAGAGCCTTGCCTGCAGCCATGCAATCCTTAACAGGTGGGGAAAGACGTCAACAGGCCCATCTGTCATGACACATGGAAGGGCTGTAACACCAAAAGGCGCACTTGCTGCCACAACAGGAGGTGTGGGCAGATGAGGTCACGCCAGCCTCAAGGTCTCTCTGTAGTGGGAGCCATTGATGGTATGTGGTAGACAGATGGGTAAGAAAGAGAAACAGGCCAATTTGAGTACTATAAAGAGAGATGAAACTGGAGATGCAAAAGTGGGAAAGAATAGCCTCTTCTGCAGCTGACTCGGATGTAGAGACTCACAGCTGAGCAGTGGATAGTTTGGGGATTCTTGTGGAAGAGTTGGGGAAAGAATTGCAGGCCCTGAATGGGGATAGGAACTCCACAGGAAGATCAACATAGTCAACTAACTGAGGGAAACAGACTCTGCATCTTGCTGAGGCAACACAAGATGGAGGTGGCCTTGATGGTGAATGCCTGGGTAAGCCAGCCCAGAGGGAGTGAGATCAGGAGAGCTGACCCAGTCCCAGGCAGCAGCACTTGAAGGATTAGGCCCTACACAATGGAAATGGCTCTGGAGGTGTGCATAGGGGTGAGGCAACCCAAGAGCATGAGATTGGGAGAGCTCACCCTGCCTCCTGCCAGTGGGCTACCCGTGCAGTGCTGGAGAGCTTGCCCTGGTGGTGTAAGATAAAGGATAGTCAGTAGGTTGATCTGCTCAGCTACCACTCAAGTCCAGATCCAGGGCTTTGAGTTAGCCCACCCCCAAATCTAAACATCTGTGAACTGCTGGAACACGTGAAAGTGATGCAAAACTGCAGGATCTCGCTGACACTGGGCAATAATAGGATAAGTGGGAAGAGTCAAGGTGAGGATCCAGTATTGATGCTGTGTCAGAAGCCAGAGGACTGGAACCAGACCAGTGACTCATTGCAATGAACATCTGCAAGTAAAGATGTGTGGACAGAGGGGTGTACTGTGGGACTCACTGTGACACGCCTCATCTTCTATGTTTTCTGTGCTTTGTTTTGTTTTGTTTTAGTTTTAGTTTTCTTTTGCTTGTTAGTGTGTTTTCTGTTTACTTTTGTTGGGGGAAGGTTGCAAGAGCAGAGAGCAGATAGGAGGGGATGGGAAAATGAGGGGGACTGGGGTGTGAGATGTGACTTTCACAAAAAAAATCAATAAATAAAATGTAAAAAATACACACTGGTAAAACTAAAAAGACTGACAAATTCAATTGTTTATTAATATTTAGATGCCAATTCTCTTTGTAAGATTTGCTGTGTCCAAATGGCTATACAACCTAAGACTGAAGAATTTCATTTTTTGTACATATAATATATTAAAATTGGTGATTTGTTTAAGAAACAAACTACATATGTGAAAATAGACAGAAGACATGAAGTTACATACAACCACTTGGTTAAATCTCACAAACATAAAATTGAGTCAAAGAAGCCAGATGCAGCAGAATAGATACCTAGTCTATCTGTAGTTATCACATACAAAAAGGATACATTAGATAATCCCATCTATGTAAGCCACGAGGAGCAGCCCAGGCACAGCAAGGTCCTCATCTCAGGGACAGTCAGCGGAGGATATTCATTTTATGATGACTTACTAACTATGTCTTTGTCTTTTTTTTTTTTTTGAATACTACACACTACTTAAATTATTTTCAACAGATTCAGCTTTGTTGTAGCTGAATTGAAGAATATTAAATTTTTCTATGCTACTTTATTTACTTACTTTTAAATTAATCCTACTCTCTAATTCCATCTCCCCAGCTTTCCTTGCCTTTCAGCCATCTTCTATCCAATCCATGTCCTCTTACCTATTGTTCTTTATAATCCATTGGATTCACTTAGTGCTGCCCATATAGTTGTGACTGTGGAGTCATCCACTGGGGTATGGGAAAACTGCCAGTGGCCACTCTTCAACAGTGACTTTCCCTCCTCCAACAGTCATCACTGCCACTGCTGGGACTTTTAACTGAATTGACCTCAGGCAGGACTTTTAAGGGAACCATAGCTGCTCTAGGTTTATGTGTATAATAGCTGGTTTTGTTTTTTTGTTGTTTTTTTTTGGTTTTTTGAGACAGGGTTTCTCTGTGTAGCCGTCCGTGGCTGTTCTAGAACTCACTCTGTAGACCAGGCTGGCCTCGAACTCAGAAATCCTCCTGCCTCTGCCTCCCAAGTGCTGGGATTAAAGGCGTGCGCCACCACTGCCCAGCTAATAACCGTGTTTTCAAGGTCTGGTCTTTTGCTATGTATTGGAATGCTAAAGGCCTGGTTGCCCCCAGGGATGAAGTAATCCTGACATAACACCAAGTGATGCTATGTAACCTTGTTTCTTAACTTTAAACTACTGGTTGAGCAAAGATGCCTATAGCGTATAGCTGGGCAGAAGAGATAGAGGCGGAGTTTTGGTTCCTGGGCTTAGGGTTGGAGCCAGGGACACATGAGAAGAGAGAGAAGATGGAGTAAGGAAGAGATGCCATGGCGTCAGGAATCATGGGAATTGGCCATGAGGACTGGCCAGTCAGAATAAGAGTGGTCTAGGCAGAACATGGTGTCTTAGTCAGGGTTTGTATTCCTGCACAAAACATCATGACCAAGAAGCAAGTTGGGGAAGAAAGTGTTTACTCAGCTTACACTTCCACATTGCTGTTCATTGCCAAAGGAAGTCAGGACAGAATCTCAGGGCAGGAACTTAGAGGCAGGAGCTGACGGCAAAGGCCATGGAGGGGTGCTGCTTACTGGCTTGCTTTCCTTGGCTTGCTCAGCTTGCTTTCTTATAGAATCCAGTACTGCCAGCCCAGGGATGGCATTGCCTACAATGGGCCCTTCCACCCTTGATCACTAATTGAAGAAATGCCTTACAGCTGGATTTCATGGAGGCATTTCCTCCAGAGAGACTCCTTTCTCTGTGATAACTCCAGCTTGTGTCAAGTTGACCCCCAAATCCAGCCAGTACATATGGCAAGTCATATCTTGGCCTTACTGGCAGGGAGGTAGACATAATATCATACAGAGTAGATGTCTGCCCAGCCCTAGTGCTTTAAAAGCTTACTATAAATGTTAAGTTTTGTGCCTTTTATCTGGGAATTGAATGAGCAAAGGTGGGATAGACACCCCCAACTGAGATTAAATATTCACCACAACATCATTTGATGTTCAGAAGACAGTAATTCATTGCATGTCTCCCTAGCCTCTGGCTCGCATGCTCATTCCACCCTCTCTTTCCCAGACTTCCTCAAGTCTTGCTGTAGACTTGATTTAGATGTTTCATCTACAGCTGATGGCTTATAGTCACTTATTCCCTTATAGTCACTTGGAACAGGTCCGAGTCTCTGAATTAACCTCTTCCCACTGCAATAGGAAGCTTTCTTGACCAAGGCCAAGAGAAACACTAATCTGAATTTTTATTAATTCACACTATTTTAGAAAATAACCCTACACTCTATTGATCATTATGTCAGTATGACCATGGGTTGCCACTGCAGAGTAATTTTTTTATATTATGTTAAAATGAAAAGAGAAGGGAGAGAGAAATGCTTTCTCACTAGTCCATCTTTCTGCTGCAAACAAAATATCATTTTACAGCCTTTGTTATACACTATTATTTGTTAATGATGGGGTGGGACATGAGTTACTATGTTGTAGAACATGCTTAAAATTCCAAAATACCGTCCCCGGATATTGACTCTCACAGTGGTTCATTTTCATTTTTCATTCATCTGTCCCTTTATTCCTGAGAGTTATACCCAGTAGGGACCTATCAAGTAAGTTAACAACTGCAAGTCCAAATTGGGAGGGTGTGAGTTTCTTCCCTCTAGAAATCCTTAAAACATAGTTGTAGTTAGTGCAAAATATTGAGCAACTGCAGTCTCAGTATAAAGAGAATATTCACTTTTTGTTACTTTTAACATTTTTTTCATTCATTAATTTATTTATTCACTTTACTTTTAACCTTTAAAAACTTCATTTCCTTCGAATTTACCCAAAAGGGGTGGGGGAGACTATTGATCCTATAAATATGTTAAATTGCTCCTAGCAGGGATCTGAGGGATGCTTCTGGAAATGATGTGGTTCTATTGGCTGGTACTTTCAAACTTCTTTCTTAGGTTCAAAGCCCCAGTGACTTAACTCCATCTAATCTTAAAATGCTTATACTTATTTCCTAAAGGACTTAACATAAAAAAATCATCTTACTCTTCACTTCAATTAATTTTACACACAGTAAGTAGAATTTTTTTTATCAAAAGCAGGAGAAAGTGCATGTGCATTTTAAAATTAGAGTCTGAAAGCAGAAGGTAAACCAAATAATAATCTACGTTGTAACACTAGGATCCCAAATCTTCATTCAGCTGCACCCAATCAAGATATGCAGCTTTGACATTGACATCCCTGCTAACGGAAGATTAGCACTTCTATAAAGTCTATTTCTATGTTTAGTTTCATTGTGATTATCAAGTCTCCCCCGCAATTAACTTAATGATATTTTTATGAATGGATGTTCAAGTGTAAGCCTCTAAAAGCAAGGTCCTTGGGTACCAGAGCCAATCACAAGCGATAATGCAAGGGGCTTTTCTTTTGTTGCTTCAGGAAAGGAAAGTTGATGTCCAGAAATCCAACTCTCAGATACAGGGGTCTACATACGGAAACAGACATATCATTATCAATTTTAGCACATATATATATGAATATATATATTCATATATGAATTTGTTGTTACTTAAAATGATACTTTAAGTCTGAAAAAATCTAATTCTGAACGTATTGTTCCATTAGTAAGATATTTCTTTAGTGCTCCTCAAATTTACTTTGGTAACAAGCATTGCTTTTACTCAAGAAGTATTTCTGCAATGAGAAAAAAATAGCGCATAATTTAAGGAATAAATAAGTATTATTTAAGTATAAATAAATAGGAAATACAAGTATTGGATAAATTCCTTTAAAACTTAAACCACTTTATAATGTAATGACAAAAAGATTTGTGTGAACATTCCAACGCCTTCTGTTTCTAGTTCAGGGCTTGAATCGCTCCATATTTTAACACTTTATGAAAATCGAATTTCAGAATCAGCTATAAGATGCATGAATGATTTTATTATTGGGGCCACAATTTAAAAATCCATCTCACGCACCCATGTACTTTAAGCTTGAAATCTGAAGGCTTAGGTTAGTTTTACCCCTTACATTGTCACAGATTTTAAACATTCTATACCTTAGAGCTAGAGAGGTGGCTCAGTGGTTAAAAGCTGCTCTGTCGGAGGATCCAGGGTTTTAGTTCCAAGGACTATGGTGGTTTAAAACCACCAGTAACTCTAGTCAAGGGAATCCAGTGCCCACTTCTGTCCTCCATGGTCACTGCATGCACATGACGCACAGACCAATGCAGGGAAAACACTCATATCCATGAAATAAAGCTATTTTAGAAAAAGCGTTCTATACTACATGGTCTTTGATTTTGTATAGATTTGTCTCATATTGCTTTATTTAGGTGTTTTTTTTTTCATCTTATTGGTCTTTTCCTTGTATGTTATGGTTTCCAGTTTTGAATTTTATGAGTTTTATTTGTGTGTGTGTGTGTGTGTGTGTCTGTGTGCATGTGCATATATATGTGTGTGTGTTTCTTTTTTATTTAATTTTTAAAAAT
Organism: Hylomyscus alleni; assembly: GCA_019843855.1. Taxonomy (NCBI): domain Eukaryota; kingdom Metazoa; phylum Chordata; class Mammalia; order Rodentia; family Muridae; genus Hylomyscus; species Hylomyscus alleni. The sequence goes on along the minus strand of JADRCC010570609.1, from coordinate 170 downwards.
TCTTAATCTTTTTTTACAGTCCATCCTTTATCCCCCTCCTGGTCTGCCCTCTGACTGTTCCTCATCCCATACCTCCTACCCTCCACTCCACTCCCAATCCAAGAGGATGTCCCCACTCCCTCTACCCCTACCCCACCAGACCTCCACACTCCCTGGGACCTCAAGCCTCT
>JADRCC010570608.1:0-13889 GCA_019843855.1 Hylomyscus alleni | reverse complement strand
GAACATGATGCTTATATCACCATTGGTCACCATTGGATCTTTTATTAGCTTCAACATACTGATTTTCCTTCTTACCATTCTCTCCTCATTCTTGGCAATGTAACCTACTTTTAGTGTCTAAAGTATATCACTTGTGTATCATGTTATCAAAGCAATGAATGTTAATAAATCTCCACCCCTCTCCCCTCCTGAAAAAAAAAGAACATAATTTTGTACTTATTCTATACTGCCTCCTGGCCAAGTCTTTGAATTCTGCCCCTGGTGAATCATTGTCATGACTTGCTTGTCTAGTTGTGTATAGAGAACAGTTCATCACAATGAAAGACTACTAGAAATAAACAACTTAAGTATGTAATGATTTATTTCCAAATTTAGGATTCAGATATTTCAGCCCAAAGCTCTTGACTCCATTGATTCTTAGGCTTACGGTGAGGCAGAACATCATGATGGAATGAGCATGTGGCAACATCTAATTACTCAGTGGTAGACAGAAAGTGGAGAGGGGCAGGAAGAGACAAAAAGAGAGGATAAAGAGTCTCAAGGCTATGCCTCCTAGGATATGCCTTTGTAGCTAGGTCCTTTTTAGTTTCCAGAAATTTGCAAAAATGGATCTACTAGATGGGATTTCAGCCTTCAATACACAAGCTTTTTGGATGGAACTGCATATCCAAAGCACAAGTGTTACCCTAGAAACACAGGTTTTCCCTTTCATTGATATTCCACAGTAATGAAGACTCTTCTGTATTCTGAATTAAAAGATCTTAATTGCATCTTTTACATGAGAGAGCTATTAGAATAAAAATATCATTAGGATAAAGAAAACAAGGTAAGTGGAATAAGAACATCAAAGCAGTTATGAAAGTAAATATTTTTCAAACTATTAGCACAAACATACAATGCATGTATTTATTGATATACCTTAAGAAGAAAGATAAAATTCAGTAATTTACTGAATTAAAGGAATTTCAGTTAGGCTGTCCTATCTTTTGTGTTTAAAATGTTAAATGTTAATTTAAATGCTAAATGTTAGTTTGTAATCTTTTAAATTTAATAATAATTATTGAGATATTGAGAAATATTTCAATTACCCTTTAAACTACGTGTATTGAGGTAGGGTGGCATACACATGTAATGCTGGTACTTAGAAAGTAGGATTGTGAGTTTCAAAGCAGCCTAAACTAAACATAAGATTTTGTTTCATAAAACCAAAAATGCAACAAACAAAGTTCATATTTTGAATTGACAGAATATTTTGGGGTAATGAAAATATTCAACATTGCTGGGCAGTGGTGATGCACGCTTTTAATTCCAGCACTTGGGAGGCAGGGGCAGGCAGATTTCTGGGTTCAAGGCCAGCCTGGTCTACAGAGTGAGTCCCAGGACAGCCAGGACTACACAGAGAAACCTTGTCTCAAAAAAAAACCCAAAAAACAAAAATATTCAACATCTTCTCAGAAGTGGTAGTTACCTAGATTCATAAATCATCAAAAATAACTGCTTATTATAAATCTGTGCATATTGCACATGGAGATTGTCTCCTCAAATTTTTAAAATCTACTATTTGAACTTCATAATTAGAAAGGATTAAATTGCTCAAAAAAGTGATAGCCATGAAATTGAGCTATAATCTCTGGGTTACCATTTGAATAAATCCTTTTCCTAAGAGTATAAATTATTAACACATTGAAAACAAGACTGATTTCTAAAATTACTCTCCTCACTTCTCAGCAGTGAGGACTGGGATTCTACCATTGTTCCCATACTTTGGGATATGAAAATGGTCTAACATGGTTGGACCATGGCTCAGTGCAAAAAACTGTCTCAGATTCTAACATTTTACCAAGAAATAAAAATGTACAGATTTTTAAATCTAAGTCACTTTATGTCATGCAGAATACTAAGAGGGTGAGATAAAATTAGTATGAATTTTACATGAAAAATGTAAACAGAATAGAACTAGCCTGTAAGGATTAGTGATTTGTGGGAGAAAAATATAAAGGAATACTCTAGCATGACAAAGATATCCTTTATATTTTTCAGGAGTAGTTTTTGACCCTGAAGATGCTCTAGGACTTATGAAGTAAAAGACTCTACAGTGATAGGTTCCTACAGAATAAAAATATTTATGGTATTACAACATATCCAAAAGGAGGTAGAGTGGTGCACTGGATTGCAAAGTTTCTCTTAAATCTTTCCTGGTAGAAATGGAACTTTCCTGACAAAACTTTGTATATGTGGTCTTGTTTTAGTTTCCTGTTGATGTAGTTCACATCATGACCAAAAGCAATTTAGCAGAAAAGGGGTTTTATTTGACTTAATATTGTTGGATCATAGTTTATCATTGAGTAAAGTTGGGATCAGAATTCAGCAGGAACATGAGACAAAAACTATGGACAAATGCTGTATGCTGTCTTATTCCAGCCTCACGTTTAGCTAGAATTATTTTTAAATGGTTCTTTTATTTTTAGTTTACGTGTGTTGGTCTTTTCCCTGCATGTATTTCCTTGTGAGGGTGTTAGATCCCCTGGAACTTGAATTATAGACAGTTGTAAGATGCCATGCTGGTGCTGGGATTGAATTTTAGTCTCCTCTTGAAGAGCAGACAGTACTTAACCTTTGATTCATATAGTCTGTCCTATTGCTAGATTTCTTGTGGAGTACAGGACAACTCTCCCAGGGTTTGATGCCACTCTCAAGGCCTTAGGCTCTTCTATATCAATTAACAATCAAGACAATCCCTTAAAGACACAATCTTAGGCAAATCTGATTTGGGCAACCTCTCAAATGAGACTTCATTCTCAGGTGCCTCTAGGCTGTGCCTAGTTGAAAGTTAAGTTTAACAAGGACAGATCCTTCTGATTCATTATTCATACCTCTCAGAAATCTCAAATTCAATGTTCTGAGCCAAAAGAGTTTACAATAATGTTGGCATCATGAAAAGACATGCTTGATGACAGCTTATGCTGGTAAGTATGTGGAGTAAAGGGAATACCATTTCATTACTGGTGAGAGTGTTAAATGGTACAGCCACTATGTAAATCAGTGTGGCAATTTGTCAGGAAGACAGCAATTGATTTATCTCAAGATTCAGTGATACTGCTATTGGGCATATATCCAGAAGAAACTTCTTTCTACCACAAAGACACTTGCTCAACCATGTTCATTGCTGCTGTATTTATGATAGCCAGAAATTTGAAACAGCTTAGATGTCCATGAACAGAAGAATGGACAAGCAAAATGTGGTACATTTACACAAGGGAGTATTAGTAAGCTGTTAAAAGAACAAAATATGAAATTCACAGGTAAATAGATACAGATAGAGATAATAATGCTGAGTGAGATATATTAGACTCAGAAAGAGAAATATAAATTGTATACAATTATATGTTGATATTAGCTAGTAAGTGAATTAGCCAAGTTCCAATCATAGAATCACAGATGTTAGGTTTAGAGTAAGGAAGTAGAGGAGACAGATTTCCCAGAAAAGAAAAATAAAATTGTTACTTATGGATGCAGGGGTAGAATGGAAGGATGATGTGGAAAGAGAAGAGGAGTCAAAGGAGAAAACATGGGGAAACACAGCTAAAACTAAAGGTTATTTGGGGGGGGTATATGGAAACCTAATATAGTAGAAGCTTCCTATAATATATACATATATGAATACAATCAAAATGAATTGCCAAATAAAAAGGGAGGCAGAATCACAACTAGACATCTCTTGCCACCAAATTAAGCTTTCAGTACCAGGATTGGATTGCATCTAATTAAGTTGTTGACCAAAGAGGTGGTGTGGGACTCCACAAAAACCCAGGCTGTTGACAAGACTATAGGTTGCTCTCCAAAAATTGAGAGGAGGGCATCACTGCTGAAGACAACAGCTATACAACTGATTGAACATAAAGAAGTAGAAGTGGTGCCTAGAGCCTTCACTTCTACATTCTACTGCCTTTGTTTCAAGAAGGTACTTTTCACACTACCAAAAGAGAAACAGAAACACATATTCAGCCACAAACCATTTGGTCTAAAATACATCCTACCTACAATACCTGTTAGGGCAATGGTGGCACAAAGCTTGTGAGAATAAGATATGATTTAACTTAAGTTGATTCTAGAAGGAGGGACTCACACCTGACTGCTTGGGCAACCAAGAACTTGAGATTAGATAGCCCAGGAACCTAGGATAAAACAAACACTACTGTTCTAAAAACAAAAACAAACAAAAACCCATAGCAATAAAATGACTCCTAATGACATTCTACTATAATCAGTGCCTTGGTCAAGGGTTGTCAGAGATGCTTCTTCCTGTAGCAGACAGGGTCAAACACAGAGACTTTCAGCCAGACATTATACAGAGGGAGAGATCTTGGAATACTTGGCCTATATGGATTTAGCATTTGATCCTCAAATTCAAGACACAGACTTGATTTTTACACATCATGCACAGCCTTTTTAAGTATTGGTTTAGCATCTTTTCAGACTTATTAGATAGTCTAAGAAAACTCAAGCTCATTTATTTCATTCTACTATTTGCTTTTTTGCATCTTTGATTCTACCCCAGTAAATAACTCTACCTGAAGGAAAAGAAACCATAAAGACACTCTGCACAATGAAGTCAGTCAAGCAGAAAGGACAAATAGTTCCTGATTTCATCTATATGCTATTCCTGTACTCACCAAAACCAAAGAATGAAAGAACTGTCATTATCAACACATGGGGATAGGGAATGAATTGTATGTATGTATGTATGTATGTATGTACGTATGTATGTATGTATGTATCTATTTATTGTCAAGAAGTTTGAGTGTGAATTGAGGAAAATACTTTGAAAATGTATGACAGTGATGTTTGCACATGAATATTTAGTCATGTTTAATGACACTAGATTATAGTTTTAAAAATGATCAAATTGGCAAACTAGGCTATAGATAATTTAAAACAATTTGAAAATGAGAAAATATGTTGGCATGATTGCCCATTTCAATGTTCACTGCCTTTAGTATGCAAAACCTGGAGTTCTTGTAGGATTTTTATTGAGGACAATCTTTTATGTCAAACCTTATACCTAGAAATAGTTTAATAAGTCAGACCGTGAGAAGAAAGGTCATAGTTTTATGTACTCAGCAGGGAAAATGTACACAAGAGGGCCATACATTGCTATAGTTGTAAAAATCAAGTTAGGTAATGAATATGTATTAGCACTTAGTTCAAAGACCTCTGATAAAGAGTTTCAATAGCATATATTTTAGTTATTCTTTGTGGCCAACTCAATCAATAATTAGGAATACCTATATGGGAAAAATATTAAGAAATAGAGGTTATTACCCCAGCATGTTTAGAGACCTACTAGAAAATAATTATGTACTATAGTTTAGTTCTCTTTTTTTGTTGTTATGTTAAAAGACAATAGCCAAGGCGATTTAAGCTATATATATAGCAGTTTATTTGCTATATTTGATGTCAGGGGCATCATGGCAACAGAAGGCTGAGAGATCACATCTTCTATCACAAGCAATGGAGAGCCTGGACTAGACACAGGGAGATCTGTGAACCCTCACAGCCTTTACCAAGTAGTGTACTTCTGACAGTTAGGTAAGACCTAAACCTCCCTAGACAATGCCATCAACTGGGTGCCATGTGTTCTAATATCTGAGACTATGGAGACATTCTCGTTCAAACCAACATAGATCCTAAATGCTCTCCTCTCCTCTCATAGGCCCGGGTGTTAAATGTTCATTCTCTAGACTTGCTCCACTGCAAGGTGATGGAAATTTTTAGAGCTTGGGCCTATTGGCTTATGGTAGTACATTGGTTAGTATCAATGGATCTCAAATCATCTCATAGAAAAGCCTCTGGATATTTCTCTGAGAGATTAACTAGACTCTGCTAGACTCTAGATCTGCCTGTGAGGGATTACCTAGATTAAGTTAATTCAAATGGGAGAACACACTCTAAATATGGGTGACATAATTCCATCAGCTGGGATCCTAGAGTGAAAAGCAGGAGACCGTGAAATGAGCAGTATTTTTCATATCTTTCTACTTTCTGACTGAATATGTGCTGCTTTAAGCACATGATATCATGACCTTCTTACAAGGATGAACTGTACTCTGTAATTGCAAGGGAAAATAAATTTGTGAGTGTTTTCTGCAGTAGATATTTCATTATAATCCTTCTACTAAAAACATAAAATAAACCAACCAACCAACCAACCAACCAACCAACCAAACAACAACAAAAAACTAACACAAAGTATAGACCCTTAAATGGAAATTGTGGGTTATTGGACTATTTTTCTCTTTATTACCCTAACTCGTAAAGAGGTTTTTCTCTATTGTAGAGTCTCTGAAATTGTTATCTTGAATGTGACTAGAAGCTTAAAAGTAACGGACTACTTCCTTATGTCCACAAATTTGTGAAACTATAAATGAAAAGAAATGTATCCCCTTTGTAAGACATTAATTTCAAGTATAATGACCAACATTTGACCAGAAAAATGTATTTATAGATTAGAAGAATAAAGATGAAAATAAGTAAATTCTAGAAATCTAAGAGAATCATTGTAGGGAGTTTAAAGAACTCATGTATATTTTAAGAGCTTTGGGAAAATATTTATGCTGAAGAATTTATTCGTCTTAATAGAAAGAGCATATAGAAATATTTAGAGAATCTTTTCTCTATGTCAAACAGCCAGATGCAGATAAGGATTGGGGGTACAACATAAGAGATTATTTAGCTCTAGAAAAGAGTTTCTTTCTATTCAGAATATCAGATGTCTCCAGAGCTCTGTCCCTGTAGATAATTGCATATGGAGCAAATATGCCTCTGTCTAGGATGATTTAGTTTCAGGCTTTCCTAAAGACCTGTCTCTTCCTGCTCTGGGGCCACAAATCTCAAATCTTTTATGGGTGGAGAGGCTGCACTGTCAGCTGTCCTGAAATGTTGCTAAAGCATTTAGATGGTGACGTCATGAATATGACAAATGTTTTCCCTTCCTTGCCTTTCCTTTCTTCCTTTCTTTATCCTTCTTTCAATATCCCCTTCTCTTTCTTTCCTTTCTTCTTTTCTAGCATATAATATTGGAGAGCCATTGTGTATAATGAAGGGATGTCACTAATTTTATAAGTAAGAGGATGTGATTTCTTATTTGAACATTTGGCTAATAGCAACTTTTAAACTACATTTTCTCTCCTCCACCTTGGTGTCACATCTGAGCAAGTGAAGAGGCAAACTGTTCCCTTTCACATATTTGTAAGATAGTCACTCTTTAAAAGACCCTGCCTATTGAAGTCTGTGACTCTTCTACCAGGTTCATCTATAGACTTTAATAATCATCTGCCTTGAGATATTTTCAGACTGCTTTGAAAGGTGTGATGCTTTCTACCCAGAAAGTATTTTTATATGATTAGAAAACTCTTGTATACCTTTTAAGGAAGCATCATAAATTTTTATGTCAAAGGCAAACTTTGATGGGAAATAAATACCATTTGATTTTGCCAGTTACCACTGTAACTACCATTGTAAAGATATTGGAAGATATTGGAAGATGGGAAAGGTTAAAGCACTAAACGTTTGTACAAGTTTGGCTATGCTTATATGAGGGTACAGTGAAATGAGGAAAAAAAGACAGAAACATTAAGTAGATGTTAACAGTGATAAAGTAAGGCCAATACATATTCTTCCCTTTAAACTAGAAGAACAAATAGAAATCCACATAATTTAAGTTGTGGTACAAGAAACATAATTGCTTTAAATAATTTTTCATGTATAATTCTTTAGATAATAAAAAATAATATCATTTTAAGTTGTGCTTTAATAATTTTAACTGTAAACTTAATATATTATACTGTATTAGTTACTTGTATTATTGCTGCCAAGACAAACAAAGAATTAAGGTTTCATTTTGGTTCATGGTTTGAAGGTATGGTCCATGATGATGAGGACAGATATGGTAGCAGCATTTTCAAGTAACAAGTCACATTTCATCTTCAGTCAGGAGAAGTGAGAGAAGGGAATGCTGCTCATCTTTTGCTCCCCTTCCATGCAGAGGGGGATGTCTTCCAATTTTAGTTAATCTAACCCAGGCTAGGTAACCCCTAAGCTACCAGAGCTACCATTCCCAGAGCTATGTCTCCTAGGTGATTCTAGGTCCTATCAAGTTGCCAATATTAACCATCACATACATCAACTTAAGTATAAGATATTATACTGGCAATATTGACAATACTAATGAGTAGAATTATCTATGCCTGTGTCTATGTGAGTGCAACAAAGATGATATTAAAATAATCAAATCATCAACTTTTCATTAATGCAAATAAATTTCCAATTACATTGTCATTCTCACAGAATAATATATGGCTAACTAGGAACTGATGCTATATTAAGGGTATGATATATTTAAGGAGGATATACGTGCTACATTTTGACTCATAAATATTTTCATAACAGATGGGTATGGTGGCTCATTCCTTTAAAGCTCATGAGGTGGAGACAAACATGAGATGAATAGAAAGTTGAAGGCCAGGCTGGGTAGATTAAGGTATATCCTGTTGCTGACTAAAAATAACAACAAAAAAAAAATGTCAAGAGAATATAGTTCAGAGGTGGAATACTTGACTAGCTTGTCTAAGTCCCTAGTTTAATTTCAATACAGAAGAAAGTTACATACATTTTCAAATCTTCCTGTTGTGACAAGTGTGGCACATTAAGTCTAATTATGAATTAATAATTATATTCTATTGGAGAAATGTTTAATTAAAATGAATAATTGTGATGAGAATTCATTAAAACTAATTCTGTTGATCAGAAAATTTGGCTAAAAGAATAATATTGTTCATCTTAATTCACTTCTAACTTCATCCCAAGGAGTTGAACACATTCTCATGATATCACTCAAGTAAGATTATTTCCATACTTCATATGGTTACCCATAACATTCAAATTCATTTTCCTGCCTGAAGTTTTGAATCAGAGCAAATCCATTATTCAAATTCTCATATTCAAGTTATTTTTCCTTAAGAGCACTTGAACTCCTTTGAAACTGAGTTATTTCTCAAAACAGCTAAGTCCATCTTGACGTTTTCTGGATGATTAAGGTTCTAGAAGAATTTGTAATTTGCCAAGGTTTAACAGCCAAGACCATTTATTGATGTGATGGTGAGATTAAAGATGCATTCACTGCTCTTCAATATTAAATATGATGGAAAGGCCTTTGCATAAAAGCTCCTGCTTAACATTTTATTGCTCTGTCATCCATACTTCTGTAGAGATACCCTTTGGAACAGTGAAAGGTACAGATCACCTGACAAATACAGTGTTTAAAAAAATCAGCACGTTTCATTATTCCTTCTATGAGACACCGATTCTACTAAGATTTGGTTTAATGGGTATTATATCAAGAATCTTGCTACAGAACCCCCTAATTAGAGTTGATTATGTGTGTTCCTAAGGCTTACACATTTTTCCTAAGGTTGGAAGAAAAATATTTGAGGATGAAATGACATTTCAGAATCTGAAATTATAAAACTCTGAGGAGTGGGATAAGATGCAAGAGTGTGCTGTGGAGGAAATGTTCTGAATTTGTAGGAAAAAGGCATTGCAAAAACTGTGAGCCCCTAGTCAGCTTGGGAACACATTTCATACAGCAAATGTTTCATTTATTCATCTTTATATTAGCCCTTTACTCCTCTTGAGAATACATAGATTCTGTGATTTACACTACAGTTTAGAATTTATGGTGGTTATACAGCTACTTATCACATAAGTCTTTATGAAAGATGTTTGTGTGTTTTACTGATGACCCTATAAATTTCTAATACTTGATTTTTTTTATAATTCAGTTTACCTGTTGAGTAGTCAGTTTCCATATCCTTTACATAATTTTATTTTTTATAAATTAGGTAATTTCTCAACATTCTCTATAGCAATGCTTTTAACCTTTCTAATTGCTGTAACACTTTTTTCTTTTATTATTATTATTATTATTATTATTATTATTATTATACTTTAATCTTTTTTTTATAGTCCAGGCATTATCCCACACTCCAGGTCTGCCCTCTGACTGTTCCTCCTCTCCCTGTCTCCAAGAAGATATCCAGCCCCCCTCCCCTAACATATCTCTCTACTCCCTGGGTCCTCAAGTCTATGGAGGAGAGGATTAGGTGCCTCTTCTCTCTCTGAGGCCAGACCAGGCAGTCTTCTGCTGTATACATGTCAGAGGCCTCATATCAAATGGGGTATGCTGCCTGGTTGGTGGCTCAGTGTCTGAGAGATCTCAGGGGTCCAGGTTGATTGAGACTGCTGGTCTTCCTATGGGTTGCTTTCTTCCTCAGCTTCCTCCAGCTTTTCCCTAATTCAACCACAGGGGTCCCCAGCTTCTGTTCATTGGTTGGGTGTAAGTGTCTGCATCTGACTCTTTCTGCTACTTGTTGGGCCTCTTGGAGGGCAGCCACGCTAGACTCCTGTCTATAAACATATCATAGCATCACTAATAGTGTCAGGCATTGTAGCCTCCACTTGAGCTGGATAACAATTTGGGCCTGTCACTGAACCTCCTTTCCCTCAGGCTCTTCCCTGCAGTTCTTATAGTTTCTCATGTTACAGTGATGCCCAATCATATTTCTTTTTTGCTACTCTATAACTATAACTTTTCTACAATTTTTGAATTGTAATGTAAATATCTGATATCTAGGCCATCTGATATACAACCCACAGAAGAGTCATGACCTATAAGTTGAGAACTGCTGCTCTAAAACAATATGCATAGAAGAATTATTAAATATTATTAAATAGAATTATTGACTGTTACAATTTTAGTTTTTAAGTTTTTTGAAGGCAGAGATTTCCTTCACCAAAGCCATTTCTAGCATTCGCTCTTGGTCACCTACATCTCCACTGTGTTCCCCATGGTAAAAACGCTACTCATTGATGGCTCCATTTTTTTTAACTACCTTTCTTATTATAGCAGCTAGTACATATTCTATCATTAAGTATTAAAGTTTTAAATAATAATTTTAAATAAAGTTTAATAAATAATAATTATTCTATTCCCAAATAGAAATCTCTATGTTATCCTGAAGGTTAGGATTCTTTACAATCTACCTCCACAATCACAGAACTGCTTCCTGTTAGAGCTAGAGACAGGAACTCATCAAATCATGCTGGAGAAAAGGAAATCTCACTTGTCTTTCATGACTTTGGCATTTTCAAAGATTAAAAAGGTCATTTATTTTATCGAATCTTCTTCTATTGAGTTTTGCTGACTTTTTTTTTGACTATTTTGAGTTTATTCATTCTTGGTATAGATATAACAGAAATGTTTTCTATTGCATTCTGCCTGGTAATACCGAATTTTTTATCTGTAACTTGACTGATTATAAAGAGCATGTCATAGTCTATTGTCAAGTTACTCTTTTATTTCTAATCAGAAAGTATTTCTGGAGAAGCAAGTTGGTTTGATATGTCAATTTGTCTAAGTTTTAGTCATCAGTTATTTAAATAAATACTAACTACAGTTTTCCTGTGAACTTATGTCATAGATGTGGTTAACCTCTAAACTAAGTTAACTTTGAGAAAAGAATTATTATTCTTAATAATGTGAACATATGTTATTAAATTAATACAAACTACACCTTAAGGGGACAACTAAAAACAATATTTGCTTTAGGACTAGTGCTAGCCATAGTTGAATATGGCTTTAATCCCAGCACTTATGAGGCAGAGACTCATGAAGTTCATGGAGATAGGACTCCGTGAACTTCAGGCCTTATCTGCCGAGCAAGGTCCAGGGATGCCAGAACTACACAGAGAAGCTTTGTCTAGAAGGAAAAAAAGAAAAGAACACCAATTCCTATACTTTAAGCCTGCTGGTCTGAAAATCACATGAACTATTTCCTTGAAATAAATTCCTTAGAGTATTTATGGAACCAAATGACAATCACTAATTGATAAGCTACCAAATAGATGGTGATACACACACACACACACACACACACACACACACACACACGCATCAAGATAGATAATAAATGTATAGATAGATAGATAGATAGATAGATAGATACATACATACATACATACATACATACATACATACATACATGGACAGACAGAATTTTTATTTTCTTTCAGAAGAGGTTGGCTGATATTTTATTGAGAAGTTAGAAGTGGTTATCAGATCCCTTGAGTCTGAAGCTTGAGATAGTTATGAATTCTTGTGTTAATTCCAGAAATAAAATCTCTATCTCCTGAAAAATCAGCAAGTGTTCTTAACTGCTTTGCTACGTCTTCAACCCCAAGGAATAGAATCTTAAGGAAAAATTTCTGAGTTAATTCTAGGAATATTATAAAATATCTTGTTCCACATCACACTATGACTTACTTTTTCTCTCATTCATATTGCCATAGACTCATATTTTTTTTTTATTTTAAATGAAGAAAAGTTCTTTTGTAAGAAGAGCACTTGTCTAGCACTGGCTAATGTCCAAAAAAAAGATCTGGCCTTGAATCAGAGATATCTCTAACTTAAATACACCTTAGCCCCCTGTCTTTTACATATACCATCATCCTTAAATCTCTTTTAGGACCTATCCCATGGTTACAGTATGAACAATTTGAATAGAGTCTGCAAGTCTTGGTACCTAGGCAGATGGCAGATTTATACAGTGAAGATATTGCCAGAGTTATTTTAAGTATTCTATTGTTATTTTTCAAACTATAGTTGTTACCCAAGGTATTTTGCTCACCAACCAGAATTATGCTTGTTTTCAAGAAGAGAGCTGGGGACTTATAACAAGGATTGAGACCCTGGCTCTCCCCATAAGCTGTCTGTTATAGCCATGGTCTTTGATATGAGGATAAATGTAATGGCTGGTTGTAAGTTAGGGTTGTGTCTGCTGTCATGGGACCTAACAAGCATTTACTTTTTAACACTCTAAATTTTGCTTATATTTAACAGATCTTTAGCTTAGTAGATATCTTAGTTTATTTGTAAGCAACATTCTTTTAACTAAATTTTACTTTGTGTGACTTAATGTTTCCTAAAGCATATCTATCAATAAATTCTTTGTTAACTTCACTTCTAATACTTTGAATTGTTCTATACTGCCATATAATTTCTTAGTTGTTGGATATTAAAATTCTCTCTGGAACTGAACCCTAGCCCCCATCACTGTTTATTAGTTAGATGAAATAGGGTTTTAGTATATAGCTCAGGATACACTCAAAAGAATCTAAATTTTATATTTTTGTTATTTTATGTATATGAGTATTTGCCTACATGTATGTCTTTGTACTATGTGCCTTCCTGGTATACAAAGAAGACCATAAGAAGGTGTTAGATCACCTGGAACTGTAGTTACAAGTAGTTGTAAGTCACCATGTATGTGCTTAGAATCAAATTCAGGTGTCCTAGAAGAGCACCCTGTTCTCATAATCACTGAGCCATCTCTCCACACCCCCATAAATTAAATTTAATAAATTAAATTATTAAATATTAAATTAGAAAATAAATTATATTTATTGTAAACAACTCAGTTAAAACAAAGAATTTAGTTATTTTTAGCATACTCAGAATTGTGCTACTATCATCACAATGAACTTTAATGCTATTCTGATTTTTAAAGTCTTATTCAGCTTTAGTTCTAATACCTCAGCTTCCCCATTTCATTAAGGCTTCACAACCAACCAGTAACTTAATTTCTTTCTTCATAGATTTGCCTATTCCAGGTAAACTGAAGGGAATGCAGTCACAATCCACAATACAGTCACAGATCCCATGCACAGTTGTGGTCTTTTAAAATTATAGTAGATCTTAAAACAATTCCTAGTACTTAATAGCATAGTTGTGCTATTACAATGTAGTGAGTTATTTACATGTTTGTGTGAACACT
>JADRCC010570607.1:0-10824 GCA_019843855.1 Hylomyscus alleni | reverse complement strand
GGGGCTTGAACTCAGGTCCTCATGCTTGTACAACAGACATTTCACCAACTGAACCATCTTCCCAGCTGATCCACAGGATGCTCCGCAAGCCAGAGCTTCATGGTTATCAACACATGGACAATTCCTCAGCACAGAACTCTATTTCATGCATAAAAATCACTTAACAATATTGTATAAGATCACCTTTAGGGCATGTGCGTAAAGCATATACAAAACACACAAACTTTGTCTTTCGTTTTGGATTTCAACTCCAAGATGCCTCATTATATACTCACAGATCAGAAACACTTCTGTTTCAAGCACTTCAGATGCAGGATAGTTAACCTGTATTAAGACATTATTTTCATGTGATGTGACAGTATGTCTGGGAAACCATAGAGAATCAGTGATTGGGCTAACTTGAATCTGCAAAGTGAAAACTAGGGTCAGGAGAAATGGCTCAGTGGCTTAAAGCGTAGACCGCTCTTGAAGAGGGTCTGAGTTCTCTGCTTTCAGCATCTATACCAGGCTGCTCATCACCGCCTGTATCTCTAGCTCTAAAGGATCAGATACCTCTTGCCTTTGCCAACATCTGCTCTCATGTTTACACATCCTCATGTAGACAGACAGTCAGGCAGATAGACAGCCACACAACTAAAAATAAATCTTACAAAAGTAAAGACTAAATTTCAGTATGTGTGAAACCACAAAGGTTTCAATGATATCCCATAATATAAAATGATTCAGGACTGCGGAGGCATCAGTTGCGCCCACGTTAATTTGCAAATGGACACCAGAAACAACAGCCATATCAACAAGTTTGTTTGGGAGTTAGGCAAGCTGATACTTGAGTCCCTATGGAAGGAGAAAAAGAGAAAGAGGAAGGAGGAGGAGGAGAAGAAAAAGTAGGTTCGGATAGCAGAGGAAGGGCCAACATTTTATCTAGGCTGCAAAGTACTTTACAGGATGCTTAAAGTCCTAAGTTCGCTCCTCAGTACAGTAGAAGCCAGGCAGAGTAGTGCATGCCTGAGATCACATCATTTGGGAGGTAGAAACAGGAGGATCACAAGTTCAGCATCACCCTTGACTACATAGTGAACTTTGGGCCAGCCTGGGCTACATAAAACCCTGACTCAAAAAAGAAAGTAGCCAAGGAAATTTTGATAGACTGTACTGAAAGCAGGAAGTAGCAGACATTAAACCCTTCGGGGAGCCCCCAGAGTGGAACAGTGGGGTAGTGATGTGTAAATGGACAAATAGACTAGTTGGAAGAGAATAGAAAGCCTATGAATAGACCCACCTACATAGGGGAATATGGTACAGGATAAAGGTTGCATCTAAAATTGCCATGTCAAAGATAGACTTTTTAATGAATGATGCTGGGACAATAGGGGAGCCATTGGGGAGAAGACAAAATTAGCTTCATATCTCACACCAGGCATAAGAACAACCTCCAAAGAGACTGGGAATTTAAATGTAAAAAGTAAGACCAGAGCAATACCAGATTCTTCTTTCAACATTGGCATAGGTTTTCCAGTTGATTCAAAAATAGAGATGCAATAAAATGAAATACTGAAAAATTAGGCTCCGTGAAAATTTGCATAGCTAAAACCACGATACAGTCAAAGGATGACTGACAAGCTGGGGGGGGGGGGATGTATCTGTAATGGGTGCAGGTGAAGGTCCAGTGGCCCCAGGATATGAAGAGCTCTGATGAATGGGAGACAGAGAAGCAGGAACTTGATAGACAAGGAGAAACGTGTATGAAAGATGATTCATAGACAATATAAGAATGAGCCCTAAGCCATGAAATAAATACTCGAACACACTCACAATGAAAGAGACTCAAAACAAAACCAGGATCCTGTTTCTTGCCTATCTAACGGACAAAGTTATTAAGTATAGCACTATATGAAGCTATGGGATAATTAGTTCCTGTATTTAGCATTGGAGGGCATGCAGAGAGGTATGGCCCTTCTAGGGGGAGGGATTTGGTGATCTCGAACAAAACTACTACACGCTTAATTTTGACTAAGCCATCCCATCTGTGGGACTCTACCCTGAAGGGTACATCCCACTACAGAAATATATGTGTGTGAGGTGATTTATTAATTAGAAATATCAGAAATAACCTCAATGTACATGCATAGAAAAATGATCAGCTAGGCATGACTACAGTTGTGCAGTGAAGTACTCTACAACTGTATAAAGAATGAGGAGGATATCTATGCACGAATGTGTAATAATTTCCGTAAGTGGACAAAACCAAAGTTAAATGCAACATCTATTGGTGGTAGGCTGCATTTATTGTAAGGAAAATGTGTTATAAGGAAACATACATATGTCTGTGCACACTTATGTAAAAGAATAAACAAGGAGGTGACAGGGTGGTTATCTTCAGGAGTGGATGGAAATGGAGAGGAGAAAGACGTGATGTGGGGATGGGTGGGGCTATGGGAAGACCAACATGGCCTTGGGAATATTCATTTTTGATAGCTTGGGTCAAGAGAAAGCTCCATAGACTGGTACATATTTAATGCTAACCAGGAGGCTAGGGAAGCCAAAGTGGATTCACAGTAACCAGTGAATCCAGCTAGACAACAAGCAGATAGCACGGCCAGACTGGGGAGTGGAGGGAATCGTCAGCTAAGTTGTCTTGGAAAAATAGTGTTTTGACTGCGCTGCAAGACTGAAGACAGACACAGCTGCACTACAAATGCTGTGCCCTAGCTAAGAAACTCATTTTCATGAGTATATGGATTAGTAATTCTGAGACAACTTCATATTTACTATGTATAAATGAGTGTCTGACTGTTGTGATGGAGAGTCATAGATCTGAAAGCCAGAGTAAAGGAAAGAGACACAAGAGACCCACAGCCCAGCATTAGATGGAGCTCAGGGACTCTTAGGGAAGAGTTGAAGGACATGAAGAGGACAGGGAGACCAACAGAGTCAACTCATCTGGACCTTTGGGGGCTCCCAAAGACTGAACCACCAACCACAGAGTGAGCATGGGCTGGACCTAGGCCCCCTGCACAACATGGAGCAGATGTGTAGCTTAGTCTTCATGCAGGTCCCCCAAAAACTGGAGCAGGGGCTGTCCCTGAATGTGTTGCCTGTGGGTCCTATTCCCTTACCTGGACCACTGTGTCTGGCTTCAGTGGGAGAAGATGTGCCTAGTCCTGCAGTGACTTGATGAGCCGGAGTTGAGGAGGGATGGGGGTGATACGCAGAGGGGGGGCTGCCCCTTCTCAGAGGAGAAAGGGAGGAGAAGGGAGGAAGATCTGCATGGTGGGGTACTGGGAAGAGAGGGAGGGGTGCGGAAACTGTGATGTAATACGCATACATAAATTTAAAAATAAAGTGAAAGTGGAAAAAAACAAAAACAAGAGTAACATAAAACAGGAGGAGACAAGCCTGAATTCTGTGACTTTAGGCTGGAATGTGAGTGTGTGTGTGTGTACTCATGGTTTTTAATATAGGAAGTATCTTTGTTTATGCATATAGACCTCAATATGGATATGTACCTATATATACATTTATTTCTTAGATCTGTTGGAAAAGTTAGTCAGCCTCTCACTACTATAGCAATTAATTTGTAGAGACAATTAATTTGTAAAGAGAAAGGAATTATCTAACTCATGGATTTGAAAGTTGTAAAGGTTTCAGTCCAAGATCAAGTGGCCAAGTTGCTTTGGAGTTTTAGTAAGGGTACTTATCAGGGAATGTGTGTAACTAGGAAAAAAGTACTCATAGCAAAGAGAAAGGGAGAAGGAAGGAGAGGGAGGGAAAGAGGGAGAGAGAGGGAGAGAGAGAGGGTGGGGAGAGACAGGGAGAGAGAGGGAGAGGGGAAGGGAGAGAGAGGGAGAGGGGGGGAGGGAGAGGAAGGGGGGGGGGAGAGAGAGGGAAAGAGAGGGGGAGGGAGGGGGGGGGAGAGGGGGGAGGGAGGGAGGGAGAGAGGGGGAGAGAGAGGGGGGGAGAGAGGGAGGGAGAGAGGGGGAGAGAGAGAGAGGGGCATGAACATCCCCCGTGTGCCTAGGAAGGGCTTTCCTCAGCCTTAAGCAGAGAAGTGTCAGCTTTTAGTGGGCAGAGGTGTGTGTATGCAGACTCTCAGTGGTACACAATGCTGAGAATATAGAGTAGAGAAAACATTCATAGCGCCCTCTTCAGGATCAGGAAACGATGTGGAAGATGGGGTGGAAAGTGTCTAAGCACCAGAGGAGAGGTTTCTGACATGCTGTCTCTAAGCTGGTCCTTGCATGGAAGCCATGAGTACATACCCGATGTGGACTGGCCCTGGGTCATCACAAGGCAGACCTTTCTACCAGTCAGCTATGGGTGGAAAGGAGCCCATAGGACTCTACCACGGTCACAGTATGGACAACTAGCAGAGAATAGGACTGTGGGGTTGAGTAGTATCCACTTGTGTGCTGACTGATGCCCACCAGACTCTAACGGATAGTTCCAAACCTAAGGTCACACAGATGCTCCAGTTAAACTCTGTGGGGCACAAAACAAAACAAAAATGTTATGAATATGAGAAAAAGAGATTTGTAAGATAGATAGAGTGTGGATTCTTAGGGGTGGGAGAGAAATAAGAGAGAGGTTGCAAGGGAGCCCAACCAGGATATATTATAAACATGTATGAAATCATCAACGGATACAATTTATTTAATTAAAATTTTGTCAAGGTAATGGAAGATAAACTGGAAATGTCACAGATTGAGGGACACAAAGAAAACACAAGTAAACCTAGGGACATGGATGGACTTGGCTGAATGTTTATGTAACACCCATGAAGCCTTGAATTCTGTCTCTGGTACTGTGTGAACTGGTTGTGGTAGCTCACACCTGTAATCCTAGCATTTGGAGGTAGAAGAGGAGGGTCGGGAGTTCAAGGTTGTCCTTGGCTACATTGCGATTTTGAGGCCAGCCTGGGCTATGTGAAACCCTGTCCCTCAAGATACAATCAAAGAAGGCCAGTGAGATAGCTGAGTGAGTAAAGGCTCTTACCCCATCGAGTTGTCCTCTGGCTTCCACAGGGGTGCTATAGTATGTACTCCAACCCAACAATAAATACATAAAAGAATAAACAAGCAAACTGACCCTACACCCACAAGAGAGTACATGCTGTATAGGATCCTGGGAAAGGAGAAACAAGGGAGAAGATGGAGGAAATTAGAGCCTTCTTTGTAGACCAGTTAGTAATACTTACCAGTGGCCATCTCCCCTTCCACAGTTCTACCTCCAAGTGTAAGATGTTACTATTTGCAGGTGCTGCACAGAGAATGGAGAACCTGTCACATCTGCAACTTTCCTCTAAGTCTACAACAGTATCAAAGTAAATAAAAGCGTCTGATTTTCCTAACATCTTCCTCAGTCTTAAAAAGACTACTTTTATCAACGGAAGAAGAACTTAAATATATTTCGTTTCCATTCATTGCAGTCAAAATTCTCTTGGTCCATGGGAAGGTTCAGGCTGGAGCCTAAGCCCTTTTGACACAATCCTGAGAGCTTTTGGTAGCTTCCTAGCTTTTGGACAAAGGAAGACATCTATACACTCCACAGAACAGTATAAGACCCAAAGGCTGCTGGCCTAGAGGGGTAGAGGTTTACAGTGTTGGTCATTTTTTTTTTCAGACATTTTCAGTGGAAGAGCAAGGACATATTTTTGTTTATTTAAAAGAAAAAAGATAACATTTATTTACTGAAATATTTCTAGATTGGATCCAGAACTAATTATGCCTGTTTTCTATGAATTCTCTGATCTCATGTCTCTGCCTTCCTTCTCTCATGTAAAACATTTTGCTTCTCAATGGATACCATCACATCACACATCTGATACACATACAAGTGGCTATCTCAGAGAACCAGTTACAATATTATCATCAATAATATAATTGCTAAAACACATACACATGCGTATTCACATTTAGCCTTGTTGTTAAGATCATGTATTAGCTGGGTACTCTGGAGGAAGGGGCGGAAATATAAGTTGAAGTGAGACTAGGCTAAACAGCAAGACCTAGAACCAAATGAAAATCAACATAAAAGAGATAAGTAGTCACCCAAAATACTTGCTGTTCGTAGTTGTGTCATTATATAGATTAACAAATATATTCATTTATGGCAAATTCACTTTTAAGAACAGAGTAAGATTTTAGTTTTGTTTTATGACTATACAAAATAGTTCTACAAACGAAGCTAGAAAGAATGGTGCATTTAGGAAAAGCTAGCTTCCACTTCCTGATTTGCTAGCTTCCTTCTTTGCTAACATATGGCCACTTAAAAATTATGAAGGTTGTCTTTACATTTCATTTAAATGTAAGCATGTTTGTTGTATATTGGACCCAAAACCAAATGGTAAGAGATAGATATATTTTCCCCATTCTGAATTTTTTTCATTGAATATCTCAGAAGTTCTTCCATAGTGATCTACAGCCATACTCTTTATGGTTTCATGGTTCTTTGGTTTATTCCACTGGTCTCTTTTTGGCTGACAATTGAGTCTAACCTTTGGTCTTATTGAGTGTTAACATAGAGCCTTAGTAGGAGTCCATAGATGGGTAGTGTTGTTGCTGGGACATTGGGGATTTTCTTACATGTCTTCTGCCAATCCCAGAAGGAGCAAACTTCCTACCCCACCAGTACCGTATCCTTCCATGGATCCAGCTTCTTAAATTTTGGAGTTACAGCTCCTTTAAGATTGTGTTTTATCAGGAGCTAGCATGAGAGAACATTTCTCTGCAAAGGAGGCAGGAAATAAGGAATAGCAGTGCCAGACAACTACATGTGACAAATGTATTTGCACCCTCATACACTTGAGTTCTTTGGGGCATGGGAGAGCCCAGTCTAGGGTGATCTTCCTTTTTGTAGCTTGTGTTAATGCTGTGGGAGGGACTACTGATGTCTTTAGGACATCACTGAAGTCACTCTTTGTGCCACAACCAAATCATATCATTCCCCAATTCACTCTATTTTCAGAAATACACATTTTCTCAAAATATACATTTCTACCCATCTATACAATTGTGCATATCATCTCACAGACAGCCCTCCATGGACATCACTTCAGAGACATTTGCTGTCACATATACTGGACTTCCTCTCCTAGGACCTCCACTTGCCGTCACATCAGCAGGCTGCCAAAGCCGTAGCTCAGGCCTAGGCCTCTGTCCTGATCTCCAGTCTCCAGGTTAACCCTCCCTGGTGACCTTGGATCTATAGGTGAGGCTGTCCTCTCTCTCCAGTCCCCATGGCCACTTTCCTGCCCATGTCCCAGTGGCTAACTATGCCATAGCCCAGACAACCACACCAATTGCTTTGCTCATTTCACTGCTATAGCCTTACTTCAGGTTGTCACCACCCTTCACCTGTGTGACTGTCTTCTACTTCTAGAACCAACCAATATAGTCATTCCCCACCCCTAGGCTCCAGCCCTAGCTAGGGAGGAGGCTTTTCTTAACACCTACATTTAAAGGCTGACGGAGTTCTGAAATGCCACCGATGCCACCACCAAGTACAGCTGTTGCCCATTGTTGCACAGATGGAAGAGTAGAAATTCAATCCATGTGTTAGTCTATTGTCATATTGTAGGGATGGAGGCAGAGAAAGCCATAAAATTACTGGCCATGGCAGTTTGGGACAAGGAATCTGTGAGTTTGAGTGTAAGGTAGCCATCAGGGAAGACTTCTAAGATAATGAGTTGAGAAGGACCCTGCAACTGGATGGTTTTGTGTGTCGACTTGATACAAGCTGGAGTCATCAGAGAGAAGGAAAGCCTCAGTTGAGGAAATGCCTCTACTAGATCTAGCTGTAAGGCATTTGCTCAATTAGTAATCAATCGGGAAGGGTCCAGCCCACTGTGGGTGGTGCCATCCCTGGCCTGGTGGTCCTGGGTTCTATAAGAAAGAAGACTGAGCAAGCTAGGTGAGCAAGTCAGTAAGCAGCACCCCTCCATGGCCTCTGCATCAGCTCCTGCCTCCAGCTTCCTGTCCTGACTTCCTTCATTGATGAACAGCAATGTGGAAGTGTATGCTGAATAAACCCTTTCCCCTCAAACTTGCTTTTTGGTCATGGTGTTTCATCACAGTAATAGAAACCTTAACTGAGACAAGCCCAAAGGTGGTGAAGGATTTGGAGAGGCAGAGGGTGAATTTCAGGTGTCAATAAAGTGAGGACCCCAAATGGGACCTGGAAAGTTGATCTAAGGAGGTAAGAGAGAGGACTAAGTAGGAAGAAGACACTGCCCTCAGGTAATTACATCTCTCTCTTCCTCTCTGTATCCACCAGGACCAGCTACTCTTCTGCGATGACTGTGACCGTGGCTATCACATGTACTGTTTAAATCCTCCAGTGGCTGAGCCCCCAGAAGGTAATGACGATGAACCCAACCACGATAACAACAGCAGCTACCCCATCCTCTTTTTATTGATCCCTTACTATGGTTGCAGGCCTTGCACTCAGGGCTTTTTGAGTCTTGTTTCATGTAATTATCACTACCCGATACGGTGGGACCCACTACTAACAAAGGGCACACAAGGAAACTGGGGCACAGTGCAACCAGATGAAATTTCAATGGATGGGTCAAAGACATGTCCCTTAGATGTACGGCTATGACATCGAGGTGGGGGGACGGGGTGAGCTTCAAGAGAACTAGTACAGGTTCATAATGACTGGCTATGGGGTGCAACTAAGGGGTGAGGCTTTTTTTTTTTTTTAATAATAGTTGCTCTGATAGCTCTGCATTCCCTTTCCACTGAGCAATTGACTTTTGCACAGCCTCAGGACAGAGACTTGGTCTGTGAATTATAAAAGTCAAAGGAAAGCAGGAGTTACCAGACATGGAGGCAGTTAGACTGGGGCCCTTAGAGTTTGGAGGAAGGCCGCTACTACTGATCCTATCTTGTCTCTTATAGGAAGCTGGAGTTGCCATTTATGCTGGGAGCTGCTCAAAGAGAAGGCATCAGCCTTTGGCTGCCAGGCCTAGGGCCCCCACCACTGAATGCAGCCCACCACTAGAGAGGCTGAACTGAAGCCCTGTTCAACCCAGATGGAGGTCTCCTCCGGTATAGGCCCACAGACCAACTGCAAGGAAAACGAATAGTTACAGAAGGGAACGGAGGGGGCAAGGTCTCCACTCACCTCTCGCCCTACCCGCGACCTCACACCCCATGCATTCTTCAGCCAGCGCTTCTTCATTTCTACCAGCGGGAACTTGGCATTTTTGAAGAACAACCCAGCCCCAGCTCTGGGGAACCTTCCTCATGTTCACCCTCACATGCCTCCCTCTCGTTGCTTCCCATTTTAGAGGAAGCCATTTTGTGACTGCTCATCAACCCCCTCTGTGTGTTGCTTGGTGGGGTTCTTGTTTTGTTTTGTTTTCTTCTATTGTGTTTCAAGAACTCGTCACCCAGCGTCCTCACCCTTAGCTTAGGCTCTTCATCCTAAAACTCTCCCAGAGGAACAAAATGCTGTGGGGAAGCTCTTGCTTATTACTAGTCTCACTGGAAACGCCCGTGTTTGGAGGCTATCCTGAAGACTTCGTAGTCTCTGCTTAGAAGAGGAGTCGGAGTGTTTGAGCCTCTGCGTAGTATCCACAGCTGCTATGACCTTGATCCACTGCACTGCCACTTGATCAGGGGTTCAGAGGGCCTGGGAGATGGGAGGAAAACTTGGGGCCCTGCTATAACCAGTCAGTATTTGCTGGTCCTCAAGAGGGACTTTTTGAGGGACTAGGCCTTGACCTTAGGAATTGTGGTGTCCTTGAGGTGAGGCAACACAGTTTCTAAACACAGAAAAGTGCTGAATGAAGATCCCGCCCTCAATTGAATTGAGTGTGAAGGTCTGGCTCAGTCTCTAGGGGTAGGACCCAAGCTCTAGAGAGGTGGGCAAAGGATGCCCATTCCACAGTCCAGTGTTGGATAGAAGAGACTATATGTAGCTTTGAGAAACCCTCCAGTATTGATGCTACGCTACGGATTTCTTTTCTGGGCAATTCCTTCCTTCCATGTAGTATATGTTTGCCAGTGACCACTGAGACGTGACTGGAAATTTTAGAATGGAGAAGAGATGAACATGACTTAACCAGATCATTGGGCACAGTGATTACTTGTGACTGGGTGGCAATGATTCAGAACCCTAGTCCGTTCTTGTACGCTAGGCTCCCCGATATGGGATGGGCTCTCGTTTGAAGCACGGTTTCTAGAAGATGGAGGAAGGCCTAGATCCTGAGGACTCTGTGTGTCAGAAGAGAAGCCTTGAGGGCTGGAGTGGGCTGGAGCTGGCTTTGAATCACAGCAACAGTGTGATAACTGACACATTTCTGGAAAAATCATTTGCCCAAAGGGCAGGTCTCTGTGAGCAGGACCCGTGCGCATGCTCCGCTTCCCTGGAATCAGCTCCATCGCCGTGGTCCAGCAGCTTGCAACAAAGGCCTGGGTTATTTTTAGTCTTCAGCTCCTGAAGAAGCCCCTGGAGACCTAGGCTGGCTGGGCCCCTCTGCCCAGCTGCAGCATGGCCTCTGCCACTCCACAGGAGTCATCCTCCCCCTGGCTAATTGCTCTTGGCACGTGGACCTAGGGCAGCCTGGCATGGAACCAAGCTGTGTGCCCCCCCCCCGCAACTTCTTTTCAGAGTGACCTGTGGCAAGAGAGTGGGGGTCACTCTCCTGCAGGCCCTGTGGCCTCAGAGCTAGTTCCATGCATACAAAATGATCTCATTTAAAGGGCCCCTGTCCAGAGAGCACCTCTCTCCTCCTCTCAAGCTCTCTCCTTCCTCCTGCTGGTTGCTGTGCCTGTGTGGATTCAAAAGGCTCAAGGAAGGGCTGGAGGAATGGCCTATCTC
>JADRCC010570603.1:0-17843 GCA_019843855.1 Hylomyscus alleni | reverse complement strand
ATTTGCTCAGGGCCAATCACAGTGCCCAGGAGACTCGTGGGAGCAGGTTGGCACTTGGAGCAACAGGGCACTGTACCAGATGAATGAGAGGACAGACTGCGTCTGTGGTGGTTCCACCAGACAGACTCAGTCTACATACCTCTCACCAAGGCGTTGGAAGAGCCCACAATCACGCAGCACAGACCCAGAACACTTCTGTTCCCTCCTTTCCCACATCTATCTGGTTGATTTTTCCATCTCCTCCCAAGCCCACACAGCATTTTCCCCTTCCCTTACCCTGCCCAGCCAATGTGACCCAGCCCTTGACCTCGTACCCCTCCCAGCATTCAAAGTACAATTAATGCACCCCTCCCGGGCCCTGGCCCAATGACCCTCATTCTTCTCTCCCTGGAAGCTTCCTTTTCCTGTCCCTCCCAGCCTAATGATCTGCTCCAATTCCACAGGGTCCTCTGGCTGGAGCCCCACCTCACAGGGCAAGGCCTAGCTTGGCTTTGCCTCCTAGGCTGTGCTTTTCCAAACCCTTGGGTATGGAACACCGACTGCTTTAAAACAGGCTCAAGTAACATCTCCTTCAATGGTAGAACTCTCGGCATTTACATTAATGTTCAAGCTTAAACATGGAGCGCAAGTCTAGCCTTCAAAGCAGTTCAACACTTAACTCTGGCAGGAAATGTGAACATGTTTTTTTTTTTTTTTTTGGTGGGGGGTGAAAAAAATGTCATGATTTGGCTAAGAATCTGTTCTTTGAAATGGCTCCAGGGAAGAAGCATGCGAGCTCAGACAGAGTAACAGTGGGTTTGGGTGAGCCTACTGGTTAGAACTCCCTACCACCTTGGCTTCCAGTTCCTCAAGGGTTGAAAGAATTAGTGACCTGTGAGGCTTGTTTCAACTCCTCTTCTCTCCACAGAAAGAGAGCCGATCAATGGTGGCAGAGATTTATAGGTAAGGCTTCAGCCATCAGAGGGTGTAAGTCAAGCCATAAAGTGCTGATATACAAGGATCCTCGAGAACATACAGCCGGTCAGCCTGAAGTAGCCCAGCCACTTGAAGCATTGTTTTTAAAACTATAAAATCAAAGAGGGGGTGTCAGACCTTTGATATATTCCTTTTCTAAATACGCGAGCATTACAATGTCCATCAGGGCAGGCTGGGCCTTGCATTTGTTACTGTATTGTACACAGTCTCTTGAGGGGAACAACTTTATGAGGTCAACAAGAAGGAACACATTCAAAGGCTCCCAAAACTCTGGTATCTGACATGTAAGTAGAAGAAGGGGCAAGTGAGGGGGACTTTGAATAATCTGTGATTGTGGAAGGGAGAAAGGTCTACACACTGAAATAAAACTATATGCTCAAGAGAGCATCCTACACAAACAGAGCATAAAACGGGCTCAGAGGGGTGGTGTTTTCCTCCCTGGTGACACCAGTCCTCCCTGGCTTCCTGAATGTACTTCAGGCCCGCTAACCTGTTTCTGTGTCATTCACAGGAGCAGCCAAGCACCTCTGGGGGTTTCCTCTTCCCTGTGAAGCTGATGGTGGGTGTGAATGTGCCTACACTGCAGGCAGGTGTGCGAAGACACCGTCTATGTTTACCTGCCCTATCTGCCATCCTTTGATGTGCAGGGAAGCCTAGATATAATCAGCCACAGATCTAGCTAGGCCTTACAAAAACTAAGGGTCACATGATAGCTGGATGCTGGCTGGTTCAAATGTATTTTCTTCCCTTTGCAGGGCTCAAATGTCTTTTCTAAAATATTGTTGTAAAACTAAGCATCCTAATTGGGGAGCGGGGTTGAGAAATGGCTCAGAGAATAACAGCACTGGTTGCTCTTGCCAAGGACCTGACCTCAGTCCCCAGCATCCACATGGCAATGCAGAATTACTTGTAACTCCAGTCCCAGGGAGTCTGATACCCTGTTCGACCTCCTTGGGCATCAGGTGCATACACTCCATATATATATATACATACATTGAGGCACGCATACACATACAACATAAAATAAGTAAATCTTAAAAAGAAAAAAAACCCTAAGCATCATAATGACTGTTTCTACGGTTTATACATCGAAAATAGAAGTGGGGGAAGAATGCCAGAAGTTCTCCCGCACTTCTACCTGCAAACACACACGGAGGGAGCAGGGTGATCTACGGGGAATTGAATAAAAAAGACCAAACTCAATCTCTTCCCAATGTGGACTTCCAATCTCTTCATGTTTAAGTTTAGGTTCTGAACCATGAGGGGACGCCAGTCAGGGACAGTGGTACACACTGGCAAAGCCCACTGCTCAGGACGCTAAGGGGAAAGGGAGTAAAGTGGGGCCAGCCCAGACTGCAGAGTGAATTCCAAGCCAGTCTGGGCTATACCGTGAGCTTATACCCCTCCAGTACCCCCCCATACACAAAAGGAGAGTCTAAGACATCAGAGAATACAATCATGGCAAGGAAGTTACACTGAATTCTGGGAACCAGGGTAAAAGAATATGGGGAGATGGCTCAGTGGGTAAACTACTTCCAGAGCAAATGTGAGGACCCTAGTTCTGTGGGTCTTCACAACCACTTGAGAAGTAGAAAAATGGAGACTCCCAAGAACTGTGTGGGTCAGCTAACCTGTAAAGCACACAGTGGCAAAGAAGAGACACTCCCCCAAACAAGGCAGAAGACAAAGGCTGGCATACCAGGCTGTGTTCTGGCCTCAATACATGTACCTTGACAACACACACACACAGTAAAAATACCTCCAAAAGGATTTAACTCTGAAAAGGTTAATTTGCTCTCTGTCAAATGAAGGATACAGATCATATTAATTCCTATGCTACTTTATGTAGATGACTGTCCACAGGTTGGTATCTGAAGGGGCCTTGGAAAATCTCCTACTTCAGCAGGGATGCTAAATGACTGAGTTCAGTGCTTTGGTGTTTGTCTTTAGTTGTTATAGACATTTTTAGATGCTGGACCTCACACACATCCTGAACCCTGAACCCATGTAGGGAGCCTTGTGAGATTAAGGAAAGAAGCAGCAGCAGGAGGTGTTATGCAGGTGGATCCTAGGATCATGTGCACGAAGAAAGGCTCTGTGAGGCCATCTTCCTGCCCAAGGTAGACAGTGGCCTCCTATGGCCTCAATTCCCTAGTTCCTAACATCACTGTCTTCTATATTTGGTAACAAATCAACATTCTGAGAAACAGAATGCTGGCATTGTAGCTTTTTAGCCCCTTTGATCTAACAATGTCCCTTCAGTGAAGCAGGGGGAAGAAAACCAAGCGAGCACATGTGCAGAGTTCAGGGCGCCCACTCCCCTCACGCTCATGGCATCACACACACACACACACACACACACACACACACACACACACAGAGCAATGGCTCCATGACCTTCTCTCTCAACACAGAAGCACACAAGCTACAAAGGATGGCTGCCCTTATAGGAACCATCATTGCCACACAGGGCATCCATCCTTGGGTTTCTGTAAGGATACAAGGGAGACTGTACTAAAGACGAACTATGGAGATTCTCAGGCTGCAGTCCAGGGGAAAAAATGCTGATTAAAAGAGAAAGGAAGCCGATGCAGACAGACAGATGGACCTGAAGGGGGTAAAAAGTGATGCAGATGGGCTTAGGTGAGAGGATCTCCAGTAAGTCCCCCAGTTCCTGTGATGGAAACTGCAGGAAGCAGAAATAAACTAGAGCAATTATAAGGCCTTATTTTCCAAAGAAATGTGTTTCTGGCCCCTGTCTCTACAGTAATGTGAAAATCACAGAATAAAAACAAAAAAAGAGAACCATTTATCACCTTCAGAAACACAGATGGGGGAGCTAAGTGTGGAGATAGCTCCCTAGGCTTACCACACAGCATGAGGACCTGATTCTGATCCCCAGCATCCATGTACAAAAGCTGAGCCTCTGACAGTCATGTCACACAGAGGAGGCAGGATCCCTGTGGCATGAGTGAATCCAGGGTCAGAGGTGCTCCTTCCAGGTAAAGAGCAATCAAGTAAAACAATTAAGGATGACCTAAGGTCTCTGTGTATATGCATACGCAAGACACAAGCACGTGCATGCATGCACACACATGCACACACATGCATGAAGAGAAGACCCAGCCAGCATGTTTATTCACTCGAGGAGTTCCTGGGGAGATAATAACAAGTAGACCCCTAAGGTTGCTAGAGATAGTTTTGTCCAACATTGGATTCCCAGCTCTTTAGAAATGTCATGTCTGCAGAAATGAATGAGCAGTGTGCCATATTCTCAATCCCCAGCAACACTGTTTAGTATGGACCGTGCTGGCCAGAAAGAACTGGTGCCTGTGCTGCTTGCACTCCGTGAAACCACAACCCAAGCCTTAGTACCATTTACTTATCCAGTTTCAGAAAACTCCACTGTAGAACTTGTCTTGGTTCAACCCATTATCTCAGAGCACTGCACCCTCCTGGCTAACAGTGAGGTGCTTCATACCCCTAAAGGACTCCCCAACACAGGTGGCATTCCAGGTCTGTCATCTTCTCCCCTCTAATATGACTGTGAGCCTCGCCCCTCCTTGGTCCACACACTCCAGTGTTGATGGCCAAAAACGAGCCGTCATCTTGAGGCTTAGTGGGCCCAGTCTACAAATAGAATTACATAGATTTAGGGACAATTCGGTCTAATTTTGAAAGAAAAAAAAGAAAGAAAGGGAAGGAAAAAAAAGCAGTCTCCATAGATACCAGCTTTTCAACATATTGCTTTCCTGCTTTCTGTTTTCTTAAGTGAGAATCCGAGTGCAGAAGCGGCATACTTACAGGGAAACTGCAGAGAGCATGCCACCCAGGCCTCTGGACTGGTAGAGATGACAGGGCCGTGTGGAAGAAGGCGGCAGCAATGTTTCTCCGAGGCCAGGTGGGAGACAGAGGACTCCATCTACACCCAGCTCTCAAAAGCACTACAGCAAAGAACAGTGGTTCGCCATTCTCACGATATGACATCTTTCCTCTCTCTTTAAAACTGACAGCGCTGGGGCTGCCTACATGACTGGGAGGCTGCAGAGACCTAAGCCTGTTTCCCCAGCAAGGAAAGCAGTGCAAGAGCATTTCAAAGTCAACTGGTCACTGCTAAAGCATCTCTGGTCACGAGCTCAAAGGAACAGAAGTAAGGACTCTCTGGGTTCCGTGCACAGGAACTGAAAGCTGGAAAGGCTGATGACCTGCTGATGGCTGACGGGACATCGACAAGCGCTCACAGGGAATGTCAGTCAATCTTCAACAGGAAGGGAGTCCAACGCATGCCAGGACATGTTGAGTGAAAGAGGCTATCAAAGAAAGACAACCACCATCTAAGTCTCTATACATATGATATCTAGAGTAGCCATATCACAGATACAGGGCAGAACAAGAGCTCTCAGGAGCAGGAGGGAAAAAGAGCGGAGAAGGGTGAACGGTGGTTTAAACTCTTTGTCCAGAACACAAACTTCTGGAATGTCTGCTCAAATGCCTGAATTTACGTTGCACTGCTGGACTTACATGCTGAGAATGGTTAAGAAGACAATTTCTGCTGTGTGCCTATTACAATAATTAAACATCTCTATTAAAAAAAAAAAAAAAAGAGGATGGGAGTGGAGAGTTCAGAAGTAGAATTGCCTGGGAGGTAGAACACACGTCTACCATGCATGAGTCTCTGGGTTCAAAACCACACAGGACAGAAAAAGAAGCATTTTTTAAAACACAGTCAAACTAGCTGTTCCTCACATGTAAATCAAGGTTGTTGTTGGATGAGGCATATTCCAGGTGTATGCTGGGAATTCTTTCCTGCAAGATGGCAGGGCATCAGAAGAGATTGGTTCACTGGGTTTTTAGAAGGTAACCACATTCCCTGATGTAAATAGCCTACAACTGTTTTCTCAGCTGCCTCTGGGTAATTCCTTTTCCATATTGAAATGAGAGTCTGAACCGTGCAGAGCCTTGATTAGAGAAAAGTTTCTAAATCATAGCAGCGCTGTGACAGTCATCTGGACCCCCGCTTCTTGTCTCGGGCTCTACCCTCTGGACACGTGGTGTGGCTGAGGTGGTTTCACTTGTTGCACTGAAGATGTAGGAGGGAAGGTGCTGGCCTCTAGTGGGCAGAGGCCAGGATCTATTTATTATCCATCCCATAATGCACAGCACAGCCCACAACAGAGAACTTTCTACCCCAAATGTCAGCCATGAAAGGTTAAGTAAGACAGTTGTGGCTAGGCCTGAAGCTCTGAAACCAGCTTTCTATGTTCTCTCATCCTCTGGCATAAGGCTTGAAGCGAGAGGCAGAGCAAGTACTTTCAAATGTGCCAGGTTAGATGGGCATGGTGGCACAGGCCTTTAATCCTAGTACTCAAGAGTCAGAGGCAGGTGGATCTCTGTGGTGAGGCCAACCTGGTTTACATAAGTTAGTTTCAGGGCAGCCAGGGCTACACAGACCATCTCAAAAAGCAAACCAAGAACACCAGAACATGTGAAATGCCAGATGCCAGATGCCAGGCTCAGTGCTTTGGACTTGGTCAGTTTGTGGTTCTCTAGCACTACTGGCAGGAGGCACCTGTGAAGAGGGTGAGTTGCAGGTCCAGGTCAGTAGCACTAGAGGGATTTTATGGCCGGTGACAGTCAATGCTGTCATATTGAGTCCCTTCCCCAGCCCGCAGACAGGAAACAATTTTTGGAATCCAGGGAACAAATATATTCCATATCTTATAAAACTTATTCTCTTTCTCACTTTATAAGAAGTCTTCAGATCTGCCCAACGTTAGCTGGTTGTAAGGACAACCTTAACAACTCAATGCCTAATGCTATCTTTTTCAGAACCTTCCATTTCATGAGCTATTCTGAACCAACTCTGACGATATCTAAGCACTGAATATCTCAGAGACAGAGCTAGAAACATTTGCAGCTACTGTACTGGAGCGTGGTGCTATCATTCTCTTGGATCCACAAAAGGCCTGCCTCAGACTCACAAAGATCCTCCTGCCTCTGCCTCCTGAGTGCTGGCATTAAAGGACACTGGGCCACAAAAGCTTTTAACCATGCTTCAAAATCCACATCAAGCAGCGAGTTTCTCTAAGGTCCACTCTTCCTTTTCTCCTTCTCTGTCCCAAAGGCCACACAACATCACCAATAGCACACATGACAACCTTTCTAAACCCATACTTACTTTCCTACAATAACCACTCACCAACCAGAGAAGATGGCTTGACCCAGAGATCCTGACAATCTCTGTACACATGAGATGTGTATGGAGGACAGAGGTTGACACAGGATTTCCCCTCAATTTCTTGTCTACTTACTTTTTTTTCAGACACTCTCTTACTGAACCTGAAGTTTACCTGAGACTGGCTTGACTGTCAGGCACTGGGATCTACCTGTCTCTGATCCCTGAGAGCAGGGGTTATAAGAATATGCTCTGGTATCTGGCTTATATGGGTGCTGGGGATCTGAACTCCGGTCCTTGTGGTTACACAGCAAACCCTCAGCTTACTAAATCATCAGTAGGCATATAAAACAAAGCCTGTCACCGGTTTCTGTCATATCCAGTAAACCAAGCCTGGAAGCTAGCCCTCCATCCACAGGCAGTTAAAGACTTTTCCTTTTTCCTTTCCCTTCTCCCTTCCTCTCTCCTTCACCCCCTTCCTTCCTTCCTCAAGACACTGTCTCCTATACCAAATATCTCAAGCAAGTTGCAAGTTTATTCTATAGATAAGGATGGCCCTTAACTCCTCTTCCTTCTATCCCCATCTCCCAAATCAGAGATTATAGACAATGTGCTACCATGTCCAGTTTAGGCAGTCATAATGACAGAACCCATTGCCTCATGCTCGCTAGACAAGCACTCGACCAACTCAACTGCATCCACAGCCCATTATTTCTACATGCCGAAGAGCTGTACCTTCAGGCTAGAGAGATTTCTCAGTGGTTAAGAGCACTCACTGTTGATCTTGCAGAGGACCCAGGTTCAGTTCCCAGCACTACACGGCAGCTCACAACTGTCTGTGACCACGGTTCCAGAAACTCTGACACCTTTTCTGGCCTTACACGTGGTGCAAATGCATCCATGCAGGCAAGACATTCACACACATGAAATAAATATCTACAAAGACAAACAAACAAAGAAAACTTTTAAAAAATCTGTATGTTAAAAGGTAAAGTAAAACAAGGAAATAGGGGTGGTGGTGGTGTGGCTGACAGAGGGCTATCTTAGCAGGGTTTCTACTGATTCCATGAAACGCCATGATGAACAGAACTGGAGAGGGTTTATTTGGCTTACACTTCCATATCACTGTTCATCACCAAAGGAAGTCAGGACAGGAACTCAAACAAGGCAGAAGTGTGGAGACAAGAGTGATGCAGACATCACAG
Source organism: Hylomyscus alleni (assembly GCA_019843855.1). Lineage (NCBI taxonomy): Eukaryota > Metazoa > Chordata > Mammalia > Rodentia > Muridae > Hylomyscus > Hylomyscus alleni. The sequence goes on along the minus strand of JADRCC010570603.1, from coordinate 9,488 downwards.
AGGAGTGTTTACGGGCTTGTTCCCCATGGCTTGCTCACCCTGCTTTCTTATACAGAACCTAGAATCCCCAGCCCAGGGATGGCACCACCCACCATGGGCTGGGCTCTCCCATCAATCACAAATTAAGAAAATGCCTTACAGGTTTGCCCACAGCCTGATCTTACAGTCTGGAGGAAGGGGCCTGGAGTAGGGGACACTTGGTCAAAAAACTAAGGAAGAGTGTAGACAGGAAGGGAGGCCTGACTGGAGACCTCAGGCCTCCATGATGAGGCAGGGCTCCAGCCCTAGAGGTTTCCAAGGCTCCAGATAATTCTGTCCATTCTCTCTGGAGACAACCCTTAGTCTATATCGTACTCTTGAGCAACTATGAGAGACCCAGGAAGCTGTGTTACTCAGCCTGCCCCCAATTAGCTGCAGGTGTTAACCTGGCCTAGCTGGCCCGACTGCAGGTGTTCACACTCTGAGTGTCTCCAGAGTCCTAGAACTTGCACATCTCATCAGGTGCCCAATAATACTGGCTGGAAGGGGGACTTAAGGGACCCAGACCCTGATGGAGGGAGACCTGACATTCTTTTTCCAGCCTTCTGCCGGTTTTGTCTTGCCTTGTATATAACTTTTAATGACAAACGGGAAACATTGCAGTACGCACTTAGTCACTAAGGTTTTCTCTTATGTAAATATCACCCGGAACAATGCAAGACTTAATGTCTAAAAGGCAGTCCATGGGAAAATTCTCTAGTGCCTTTGGGACTTACAACACCTCAAGGAGGTTCCAGAGTACCCTTCTCCATGACACGCCCATCTCTCTTGATGTAATAAGCAAAAGGCACCCCACATTTTGGACAGTGTTGCTCTTGGTCTGATTTCAAAGGGGAGCTGGCCCTACCCAAACCAGTTACTAGTAACTCCTTGTTCCCTATGAGCTGAAGCTTCACAGCGCTTCAAGATAATTTTCCTCTCCAACACCTAGTGCAGCAACTTCAATTGGCACTGGTTCCTGTTAACGAACAGAACAGCCTCGCCAACCACAGCCTCCAGCACGTGTACCCAACCTACTTCCCTATTTTAAATGCCTAATGATTATTGCTGTGTCTGAACACATCTGCAGGGAGTCGGGCCCACTGGGCTCTGCTCAGCCTACTCCAGGCCCTCCTACAGGGTACACCCTGAAATGGCTCCAAGTGCAGACAGGTTAGGCAGGGTTGCTCAAGTCACAGTCGAAGCTTGCAACAATCAACGAGATTTCTCTCTTTCTCTCTCTCGTTCTTTCTTTTTTTCTTTTTTTTTTCTTTTGGAGAAATGATCAAACCCAGGGGTGGGGAACCAAACTTCCTGCAAGAAACCGCATCCTGAACAAGCATCGACCTCAACTCACTGTAAATAAATATTCTCTCCTTGCAGCACTTCCGTCAACTGTCAAGGCCCTGGCTCCAATCGACTTTCAAGTCCAAACAGGAAAGGGGAGAAAAGAGAGTGAGATGGCAGATAGGAGGTTTAATCTGTTTCTCGTTGCAGTTTTCATCGGTGGGAAGCTTCCAGTGCGGCATGGCTGCCGGCCGCCTGGGACTGCTTGGGGACCCCACTTTTCCTGTTAACCTTCATAATTGTATTCATGGGGGTCCACCCCCAAGGCTGGGAGGACAGAAGCTCTTCCCTGGATCAGATAAGTTCCCAAGTCAAAAGGGCTGAGTGGGGACAGGCAGGCAGCCTGGGTTCACAAGGGAGATGTAGGCCATTCTTCTGATATAAAGTTAACCCCAGGGACTGCAGGGAGGGGCCCCCTGGGCACTGCTTTGTGCAAGGCTTCAGAATGGAACAAGTCACTGATCTCAATTTTCTGGACGACGAAGGTAGAGGATATCCTTTTTCTAAGTGCACAATGTGCCTGGGTGGAAAAAGACGTGTAAAGGCAGTCATTCATTTCAATAAAGCAAGTGGCCATATCTCTGGGGTGGACCCAGACACAAATGTTAATACGCCACCCTTCACACTCTACCTATGAGACACCTATGCTGAGGAGAGGAGCACAAGAGCAATAGCGGTAAACAAAGAAATTCAAACTCACTTCTGCCTGCCTCAGGGCTGTGGCGAGTAGCTAGAACAGGCGCCACACCATGGCAAGAGTTACCACCCACATCAGCGGCGGCGGTGGGCAGTGGAGGCAGCAGCCTTTGGCATCTTGTTGCTAGAAGCCCACAGTTCAGCCATCAAATGTGCTGCCTTCTGAGCTTCCCGGAAAACAGCGATGTGTTCTCTCGATCCAGAGAACTTCTCAGGGAGTTCTGAGATTCAAGGGGAGCTCACAACAGACTGAATTCACCCTTCTGTAAGGGCAATTCTTGGCTGGGTGTCCAGTATCTCTCATTTCTCAGTTGTGTCTGTTGTGTTACTGGGACAAGTCTGACTTAACACAATACAACTGAAATACAGAGCAAAGGGCGAGCAAGCAGATGCGCGAAGAGGGGGAAAGCTTACATGTGTGCACAAATGTAAACATGTATGAATCCGTGTGTTGGATGCGAGGAGGCCGGCTGTCACGAGGACTGAAGCAATAAGTATCTCTTACCCTTCTGTGAGCAGCATCAAGGGGCACCTTGAGAAATGGGGATGCTGTCACCCTCTGACTAGGTTTTTCTTTTCGTATCACTGTGAAAATGAGGCTCAGCGATGGTGGCAGCAGCTGGGGCTGGAGGAGGGAGGTGGTATCACGGGTGTTTGGTAGGCTGGGAGGAAGCAGGGAGGGTAATGAGCAGGCATGTTCAGGACAGCAGGAGTGGGTGAAACCTTGTAAACTAGCAGACAAGACATGGCCCTGGAGCCTCTGCCTAAGGAGGGAAGCAGCCAGGCAGCTTCCCTGAGGCAGAGTAGAGTGAAGCTAGAGACTGAACTGCAGGGCCCAGGGCACCTCCTGCCTCATACAGGAAAAAAATTAAATCAATAAAAGTAAAAACGAGGCCTTGCGTGTAGCAGGGAAGTGTTATTAAAACGCTGCAATGCCTCAGAGGGTCCTATGAAGTCATGTTGCTACAACTCACCAAGAATTTAAAGACAACATCATAAGCCTCGTAATCGTCCGGCATGCTTCTCTGCAGATCCATTGCTCCAATGGGATGCACGGCTTCCGGGAAGGTTCAAACATTTCAGGGATTAAGACAGTAGTTCATTCCAGAGATCTCACTGCCAGGACTCAGCAACGGTATCAACAAGGTCCCTACTCCATGAACCCTGGGGCAAATACCACAGGACATCCTTCCCTCAAGGGCAGCAAACTTAAGTGGCTAAAGGGATCAAGTATTCACTGAAACAAATGAAGCAGGCAGGGCTCAGCCATGAAATGGTGACACACATTCCTAATGGGACCACTATGACAAAAGCCACCTCATGGGCACTCTGATCTCAACATGATAGGGCCCACCCCTCACAAACTATACTTGCCATCACAAAAAGCTAGAAATCCAAATGATCTCAGTAACTGTGAGAAAACGCTCAAATATTTCTATTAAGGCAAAACTCTATATAAGTCAAATATACATGTGTTTATATGACTGCATTTCTGGACACCACAATTTATGCCAGTGTCTATGTTGGCGTATGCACAGGCACGAGGACGCACTGGCATACAACATAGACATGCATATACATACAAGCATACAAGCATACACACACACACACACACACACACACACACAGCATGCCTTCACATGTGCGCGCCAACATACCTTCATATTTAGCCACTATGTGAGTTAGTCCTCGGCATCCAACATAACCAAGTTAGCTCATGGAAGGCCTCACTAAAAGTAATGTGTGCATCTGCATCTATACACGCGCAGCCAAAAGACAACCTCGGGTGTCATTCTACAGGCACTATTTTTTTTTTTTAATGAGGTGTGGTCTGTCATTATCATGGAAGCAGCTAAGCAGGCTAGGCTGGCCATACAGTGAACCCCAGGCACCTGCCTGACTACATTTCCCCAGGGCTAGGATTACAAATATGCACCATATTTCTAGCTTTTTAAATGAGTCTGGAGTTCAAACACAGGTTCAAGTGATCATCAGGCAAGCACTTGACTGAAAAGAGTTCTCCATACCCAATGTAGTTGGCAGAGAGGTGACCTGCAGATATGGGCAGTGATGGATGCTATTATTTGAATTTTAAAAAGTCTAAACTAAAAGGAGAAACCACACACCATCTCACTACTTGGAAGTCATAAATGGGTTGGGCCAGATGAATGTCAGGTCACTGGAAATGTATCTCTGAAGGGGACACCAGGATCTCAGCTCTTCCCTGTCTCTCTGTGACTTCTTGTCATAGAACAGTGTACAGGCCTCTTCTATACTCTCCTGCCATGATGTACTTTATCAACCCAGGTCCAAAGTACCAGGCCAAGCAAAAGTGAAGCAAAAAATAAGACAGAACAAACCTCTTTTCTGTATAAGATGTGTATCTCAGGCATTTTGTCACAGAGATGGAAATGGGACTAACATAACCAGTAAATGGATGCTCTATGCTTAAGAGGCAGGCTGGGGAGAAAGACTCCAGGTACCAGCTACCAGCACTATAGTCAAGAGGCAGATCTAAGAGCTGGTAGAGCAATGGAGAACAGTGGAACTCTAGAGCTCCAAAGCCAGCTGGCTCTAGTCCATCACACACACAACTACTTCAGATACCAGACCTTCAGTGCTATACCAGTGGCCACCACATGGCCAAAGTAAAGACTTACTCAAGAACTGTGTGCATAAGACTCCATGCTGACAGCCAGAGTGATCAGAGAATGGAGTGCCTTGCCTACCTAGGCACACGCTGCAGAGCCATTTTTTTTTTTTTTTTTAAGAATGCATGGGATGAAGACTGTTGCATTTCACTGCATGCTCACCAGAGGCTGGCAGGTGGTGGGTGGTGGGTATCCTTCCTTCTCTCACACCCTCTGCAACATCACAGAGAAACTGCAACATTTCAGAATCAGCCAGAGTCAAGTGGCGACATGTTCCCTGGGGTGAACCTCCTGTGACTCATTCAAACAGATTCAGATTTTAGGAAAGAGGCTTCTTCGTTCAGACACATCACATACCAGCAGCACTTGGCCTCAGGAAACCCATCAAGGATAGATGGCTCCACACAATGCTTCCTCTCAAGGACAATCTGTTGCCAACCTCGGGGGAACCCCAGGATGAAAACAGCCCCCTTATAAGATTACCAGCTACCCGTAGTCTACCAAGATACCTCATGCCAAGACCAGAGTTAAGGACTCCCATCCCTTTCTGCCCACTAAAGCACATCTCTGAATAGTTTCCACAAAGAATCCTACAAAATCCTGCTCAAGGCTGCGTGCAGCATCTTCCCAGGGCACTCACTGCCTCCATGGTTCTGAAGAGAAAGGCTGCTGACTTATAAGCTCTAAGCAATCCTTAAGAAGAAAGATTCTCACCCTACTCCTAAAAAGTGGGCTGGACCTATATGAGCAAGTCCCTGCGGAACTGGGGGGTGTCCAACAGGAGTTATGCAGTACAGAAGAATAGTATGAACAAGTGCCTGGTTTAAGGGTCAGGCAATCCTTTCATCTGTAAAACCATGGGCAATAGGGAAGCTAACAAGATGAGAGCTCCTGGGATGAAAATGAGGATTTAAGACCCACTCTTTCCAAGTAGATAAGGCGTCAGTGTTGGTCAGGAGGAAATAATATCCTTGCCAACTGTTTCACTGTCTGGAGTCAGGTGTTTCTTACAAAGCTCTCTGCTTCATACCCCCACTTTATTCTTCCACAGTTCCAGAGCCAAATCAATGCTGGGTATTAATCCTCGGGAACCTGCTTAGCAAACTCCAGGCTGATCATGCTATCACACATCTTCTGGAAGGCCACCATGCAGCAAGGGCTCAACTTAATAAAGTGTGTGGTGCAAGGCAAAACTCAGTTCTGGTGGGATCAGAGAACTAAGTATGTATTCTGACCAGCCTGAATACAAACTGCTTTTTAGTTCAGACACAGAATGCCTGCCAAGTCACACACATTCCATGGAAAGATGCTAACATAGGCTCACACCCGTGGTCATTTTCTAATGGCTAGTGACAGGAGAAGAAAGGGGAAATTTTTCCCAGCTTCAGTAAACACTTTTTTCCCTACTCCAAACAACCAACCAGACAAATAATCAAACAAACCAGTAGGTTGTCCAAGTAGGTTGGAGCTGACTGTACCTACCATACAAATTTTAATAGGGGAATTTACCCTCTGGGCCTTTAAAGTTTAAGGACGGCACCCAAGATCGAAGCTCCCTTCCTTCAATCTTGCATCCAAAGCCTTCCTGCCTCCCTTTCATCCACTGTTAAAGAGAAAGAGAAATGAAATCCAGCTTCCACACATCAGTGTGTGAGGCAGTAACTTGCAAGACAGCTCCAAGGCCTGACACAAGAATGAAACTATTTTTTTTTTAAAGTCCAGAATCTTGTGGCTAAGAGACGACCTCCTAGCATCTCACCAGGCCCCAAAGTGGCTCTTTGTTACATCTGTAAGCATCTCAAGCTTCGACAACTGCACCTCATTCTCTCACACACAGGTAGGATTGATTCCACAAACAACAGACAATTCCATCAGACACCACGCTGAAACCCCACAGAAGAGCAGGAAAATGTGAAACCGAGGGAGGTCACTTACTGATCACATGATCTGACCACAGGAATCGAGGACTTATTTTCAAGCAGTGTGTAAAGGAATCATTGTTTGATTAGATAAATATTCGTGGTGTTTTATTATGGGAAAAACTAAACAGTAATAAAATATAATTAAATATCACAAACCTCTCGAATTTGGGGTAAATGAAAGGTTTTACAAAATCTTAGAGAGGCAATCTGAATTCTTATGTGTGGTATTCTTTCCCAAAGTGTCAGTAATGGAGCATTAAAGGGAAAGGGGACTTTTAAAGTGGCAAGCCTTTCCTGCTCAAAAATAAAATCCTTTTTGAGGTTTCTGCGTTCAACTCACAAAGCCTCATTTACAAACAAACATGTTTCTAAGTACATAATACGTTAGAACAAGATGCAGGGAGGGCAAAGAACACACACCTGCATATTGAGAGTCAAAATGTGGATGCCTCTAATTCTCCATTCTTTACCCGAAGGAATGATAAACAAACAGACTCCGAACTGAAAAACTATACGTGTTTCTCCCTCCATGTTGACAATGTTGAGCTGTGTTTCAGTGATTCTCTAATAAGTAAGAGGTAGGGAGACAAGTAGGGGACCTTACCTTCTACACCCAGCCCTCTGAATTAACTAGGGTGAAACCACAAACTCATGAACAACAAACAGCACACTCCCAAGGGCTGTATGAACTGGATGCTAGCTGTGCTATGCACATCTGTGTAAGTTTCTGTGTGCACTGAAGGCAGCCAGTGTGTCAGGATGTCTGTGTAATACTCTTGGCTCATAGGTGCCTCCCCTTAATGGAAGGAGGGCTTCTCTATAGCCATTTCAAACACAGGTAAATAATGGCACCAGGGAAGCTCCTATGCAAACACCACAACCTGAAAGGTCCTTTGAAGAATTAAGTGATAAAATGAGTTAGTTTGGTTTCCCCTCTTAAACAAAGGGAAGAATAAATAACTTTATAGAATATTTTCTCTCTCGCTCGCTTTTTTTTTGAAGACCTAATTATATACTAAGCAAAAAGTAATTTTTCCCTCCTGCCTACATTTTATGTTTTGGGCACTTCCATTTCATGTCCCTTGACACCTTTTCCAATAATCCATCTACTTGATATTGGAAAGCCTCACATGAATAAAACTTTATGGCACTACAGGCGTTTAGCCTTCCACCGACATTCCTGGCCTGTTCAATTCTGCAATTCAATCAAAATCAAATCTCAAAATCCTCTTGTCAGCCGGCACTGCTTTCATATGCCTGAGCCTTGTGTAAGGATAACTACATCCAATCTTCCCCCAAGCAGTGCTTATATTGTTTTATTACAGTTCAATGAGTGGAGTTCAAAATTACATGCAGCTGCCTACTACCGTGGTCGGCCGTGTTACGCATGGACACAAGTATTGCCCACCAGGCCTGAAATCACTCACTTACTGGCTGGCCAGAAAAACTGTGAACACTTCTTTATATGGAAGAGCATCCTGTCTGCTCGATCTAAAGAGGGTGATGTTAACAGATCAGTCCCTTTATAAAAGGATTGTGAGAGCCCAATGAAATGCGACGAGGATGTGCTCAAAGTTAAGCGTGTGGCTCGAGAACATAAAAGCATAGATAAACCTCAGCACGCGCTGCTTATCCTTAGAAAGCTTGTGAAGGAAGATAAAGAGATCTGAGTGAAAGGCATCTTCAAGAATTTTTATATGTGTTTTAAATGATGAGGCTTCATTTAAATGGTTCCTTTTTTTAATGCTCCCAATAATCCTTTCATTGAAACAAAAGGATAAAACACAGAGCCCATTAAAGACAATTTAACCTGATGAACAATATGGTAATTAAAGCACCAATGGCTTGAGGATGTTCTGATAAGATGGAAAAGGAGGCAGGATGCGGACACAGCTTCAGAGGGACGTCGTATTTTCAATACCTGGTCCAAAATATCAAGTGATCGTCCACTATTTAAAATGCAATCAAATGAGGAGAATTACTGGAACTGAAAATGGTCCATTAACTACCATGCAGGTCCATGGTAGTTAACTCAACTCTATCTTTTTGGGGGGTTGGGGAAAATTCACTGCAAGAACTGACAAACCTCAAATAAAAATGCATGTGCTAGCTCCCATCTAACCCTTGGCTAGTAACTAGCCAGGTAAAACAATGGCTTCCAAGGGTGCCATGTTCTCAAAGAAATGAGTCATACTTCTTTCTTGATAACAGTGTATAGCCCTACATGGGTGGTCAACGATGGTGCCAAAAGGGTACAGATGCCCATGCAATCGAAAATTCTTTACCTGCCAGGCCTCTCAAATTCAACACAACTGAAACCCCTGAAAGGGAGATTTCTATCCATTTCAACCACCCACCGCCTTTGTTCTTGGCAAACAGTGTCATCAAAAGAACTGAGGAGGGAACATGGAAAGCTCACCTGTTCAGAAGCCGCTCGAATACTACTGAAGATTAGACTCCAGAGTCCAAGTATAGAGTTAATATGAATGACCAGGGGTCAAAAACAGCTCTGGATGCAGATATGTTTCTAAATATAACATAGAAATCAGGAGTACACAGTCATCAATGCCTCTGATTTGTCTGTCTGTTTGTTTGTTTGTTTTTAATAGCATGGCAGATTCAAAGAGCCAACAAGGCAAGAGAGGAGTAACTCAGAGTACAGGGGTGCATGAAGGCAAGAGAGGAGTAATTCAGAGTACAGGGGTGCATGAATTTCTAAAGCTGATGATACTCTCTCTACTACAAATGATGAGGCTCAGGCTTACTGACCCTCAAGGGGTGTCTATTCTATTTTAATATCTGAGTGAGCTTATCTATGAGGGACATGAAACACTTTCTTGACCTGCAGCCACTG
>JADRCC010570602.1:0-11069 GCA_019843855.1 Hylomyscus alleni | reverse complement strand
ATGTGAATATCATTGGCAGTTTTATTAGTATATCTGCTTATATTGTTATCATTAACATTATTTATTATTATTATTATTATTATTATATGATATTTTGGTTGAGAAACTTTTAATGACTCATTTTATTTAATTTAAGGTTAAGGATGTGTTCAAATTACTTATCTGATCATGATTTAACTTTAGTAAGTGTGACCTCCTTCAGCTGGCTATCTCAGACCTTGGCTTGCCACAAGCAGTCCACTCAGCTGGGGTGAGACTTCCTGACTTAAAGCCCTTTTTTTTTTTTCCTGCCACTTCTCTGCCTTGAAGTTCCTGCTAACAGCTATGCCCTGCAGAATTGCTTTGCCTGTGTTCGAGACTAATCATCCAGGTGCTAATTTGGCCACAGGATGCTGGTAGACTGAAGGCAGGGTTTTGCCTGCCTGCTTAATTTCTTAGTTGGATAATAACTTTGGACTGAAAGCAGAATTCATGGCTTGGTCCCTTTTTTTATTTCCTCTCACTGTCAGGTTCCCTTTATTCTCTTAGGCTCCTACTCCTCTTCCAGAAGACCCCGTTCATATGTAGCTGCAGGCGGCTGTGACAAGCAAGTGACACCTAGCCAAAAATTGTTCATGTTTTCAGATTTTTTCAATTTATTAGAGTACGTTATTAAAGTATATACTTATGATTCTCTGAATTTCCTGGCTGTCTGTTATTATACATCCTTTTGTTTCTGATTTTGTTATTTTGGCTATCCCATCTCTACCCTTTACATAATTTAAATAAGGGTTTTCCATTTTCTTGCTTTTCCCCAAAAATCAAGTGTTTGTTTCATTCATTTTTTGTAATAATTCCTTATTTCAATTTTGATTTTATTTTTTTAGTTTGATTATTTCTTGTCATCTACTCCCTATGAGTGTAATTATTTCTTTCTATAGAGCTTCTAGGTGTTCTATAAACTTAAAATATGAAAATTTTCACTTATATATGTTTCATATGTATATGCATATGTACATGCATATTAATATGTGTATATATATGTATATATATATATATTAATTTTCTATATAGGTGCTTAATGTTCTGAACTTTCACTGTTTGAATTGTTTCACATAAGTTTCTATATGCTATATGTTCATTTTCATTGATTTCTAGAAAGTATTTAATTTCTTATTTTATTTTTGCATTGACCTAGTTTTCATTCAGTATATAGCTACTTAGTTTCCATGGGTTTTAAGTTTTCTCTTGTTTTTCTTGTTGTTAATATCAAGCTTTAATCTGGATTTCAGTCTTTCTGTTGTTCAGATGGGATGGAAGCAGTTATTTCAATTCTCTTGTATGTTTTCAGACTTTCTTTGTGTCTGAGTATACGGACAATTTTGGAGAAAGATCCAGGAGTTGCATAGAAGAAGGCATATTCTTTTTGTTTGAGTGAACTATCTTATAAATATCTGTTAGGTCCAGAATTACAGTTTAGTTTTTATCTGAATGACCTTTTCATCAGTGAGAGTAGGGTATTGAAGTTTTGACTATCAGTGTGAAGGTCAATATGCGACTTAAGCTATAGCAGTGTTTCTTTTACCGATATAGGTGCCATTGTGTTTAGGGTATAGATGTCAAGAGTTGGAAGGTCATCTTTGTGGATTTTTCATTTGGTAAGTATGTAGTGTCCTTCCTTATCTCTTTTGATTAGTTTTTGGTATAAAATCTATTTTTATTAGATAGTAGAATAGCTACAAGTGTTTCCTAAAAGCTCATTTGCTTGGGATATGGTTTCCAACCTTTCAGACTGAGGCGGTGTCTATCTTTGATGTGATTGTGTGTTTCATGGATGGAGCAGAGTATGAGTCATGTTTTTGCATTCATTTTATTAATCTCTATATTTTTATTGTGAATTGATCATATCGATATTGAAAGATATTAGAGTAGTTTAAATAAATGACACTTAAAGACCCATGTGTTGTAGCACTATTAGGATATATGGCTTTCTAGGAATTGCTTTAGTTTTATTGGAATTGGTATGTCATTGGGGGTGAACTTTGAAGTCTCAAAATCTCAATCTTCATGGCTGTTAGTCCTTTCATGCTGCCTGTTAATCAAGATATAGAACTCTCTTGCCATCTTTTGATATCTTCTATTTCTTTCTCCAGGGACTTGAAGTCTTTTTCATACAGAACTTCCACTTGCTAGGTAAGGCCTACACCAAGGTATTTTATATTATTTGAGGCAATTGTAAAGTTTATTGTTTCCTTAATGTCCTTCTCAGCCTGTTTATCATTAGTATAATGGAGGACTACTTATTTCTTTGAGGTTCCATCTTACACCCATCAGATTGGCTAAGATAAAATACTCAAGACATGCTGGCCAGGACATTGAGCAAGAAGAATATTTCATTTCTGGTAGGAGTGCAAACTTGTATAACCACTTTGGAAATTAATTTGACATTTTCTAGGAAAATTGATTTCTAAGAATAGTTCTATTTCAAGACCCAGCTATACTACTGCTAGATATATGCTCAATAGATGCTCCAACATCTTACATAGACATTTGCTCAACTATGTTCATAGCAGTGTTATTATAATAGCCAGAAACTGGAAACAACCTAGATGTCCCTCAACTGAAAAATAGATGAAAAAAATGTGGTATAACTATACATGGAATACAATTCAGCTATTATAAACTAAAACATAATGAATTTTGCAGGCAAATGCATAAAACTATTCTGAGTATGGTAACCCAGTCCCAAAAGACAAGTATGGTATATACTCACTTATAAGTGGATAATAGCCATAAAGCACAGATACCATGTTACACCACACAGACCCAAAGATGTTAAACAAGAAGGAAGCGCCAAGAGAGGAAGCTTGGATCTCACTTAGAAGGGAAAATAAAATAGCCATAAGAAGCATATGGAGGGAACGAACTGAGAGGGAGTGATGGTGGAGAGAGGAATGAGGAGGTTCAGGATTAGGTGTGGGGAAGGACATACAGGATAGCTATATGGACATGAAAATGAATGGAAATTTGCACCTATGGACATAGGTGATGAGGTGGGGAGTATCCCCAGGATGAGAAAGAGCCCTGGGATAAGAGAGGCACTCAAGAACCAATGAGGGTGACTTTTGCTATAACTCACTACTTTATAGATATAGAACCCGAAGAGCTCATCTCCTTTATAGAGACAGGAGCCCCAGTGGAGTGATAAAGATACCACCCACCAGCTAAACTGGTCTAGAATGTATACTATCTATAAGAAATACTGGCATGGGAGAGGGAGCAGAGACTGAGAGAATGGCCAACCAATAACTAACCCAATTTGATACTCATACTATGAACAAGCACCAATCCCTAACATTATTAATGGTACTCTGTTACACTTGCAGACAGAGGCATGTTGTCTTCCAAGAAGCTACACGCCGCATCCAACTCAGACAGATACAGACACTTAGAGCCAAACAGTGGACATAGCTTAGAGACTCTTATGGAAGAATGAGAGGAAGGATTGCTGCCCCCCAAGGGGATAGGCGCTCCACAGGAAAAGCAACAAAGTCAACAAACTTGGACTATTGGGTCTCTCAGAGAGTCTGAACCACCAACCAAAGAACAAACTCCGCCTGGATCTAGACCTCCTGCTCATATATAGCAGATGTACAGCTTGACTTTCTTATGCATCCTGTACACCTGGAGTGGGAGCTATCCCAAAACTGTAGCCTATATATGGCAAATGTTTTCCTAGCTAGGCTGCTTTGTCTGGTCTCAGTGGGAGAAGAAATGCCTAGTCTCAAAAAGACTTGAAGTGCCAGGGCAGGGGGGTGGGGGTGGGGAGCGAGGAGGAATATGCAGAGAAGAATGGAAGGGGCAAGGATTGTGGGAGAGGGTGATCAGGAGTAGGACAATGAATGAGATGTATAGTGAATAAGTAAAAATTAAATGAAATTAAACACAATAAAAGATGTTGAATTCTCAGCTCTTTCTAATGCACCATGTTGGTTAGCATTCTGGCATGCCTCCTAACATGATTCACTAAACCTCTGAACCTATAAGCAAGCTTGATTTAGATATTTTCTTTATAAGTTACTGTGGTTATGGTGTCTCCTCACAACAATAAAATTTTAATTAATACAGATATCATAACATATTATTGTTGATTCTTGTTTTATTTTTCTTCTTATTGAAGAGATTCTCTTCCTCTCTGTGGTGTGAGTGAATGTGTGTGAGTGTGTGTGTGTGTGTGTGTGTGTGTGTGTGTGTGTGTGTGTGTTTATGCCTGTGTGTTTCCATTCTTTTGATTTTGATGATGGTATATTGAAACTGTCTGCAGTTTCAGACTGGATTCTTCCAGGTGGAGGACAGGGACCTGGAAAAATAGGGTTCGAATTGCGGGAGAAATAAGTGAAACCAAGACAAGTATTTCTGATCAAGGTTCAAATTTTACTGAGGGAGCCAGGTATATATATATATATATATATATATATATATATATATATATATACACGAAGTACAGAAAGGAAAGCAAGTCTCTAGGTTCCATGATATTTGCATAACATAAACATTGCACTAAGTCTCTGGCACCAGAGTCTCAGCAACTTGTAAGCCTTTGGTAGCTCAGTAGGTGGACTTCTAAGACACTGCTTAGAAGAAAAGTGACAGTTGTTGTGCAGACCCCCAAAGCCAATAGCTTATCCTTAAGTTTCCTAAACCTGAAATCCATGACTGCCCTGGGTCCAGACAGAAACAAATGGCAATGGTTTTAGTGAGTTCTCCTCTGTAACTCCTGAAGGGAGGGAAAAAGAGTAGGAGAGATTTTTACATTCAGTGTAAAGACAACTTGTTTGCACAGATAATTTTTGAATTTTACATTAAACCCTACTTCTGCTCTTGGACATTCTAGAGGTGACAAAATCCTTGTTCTTTTCTGAGTACCTATTTGCCATAGATACTACTTTCTTGAAACTGTTTATGAGGAGTGGAGAGGGAGGCAGAGTGGCCCAGGAACTTACACAGGCATAGAGAAAGAAAGTAGACAAACCAAGATTTGAACCACCAACTCCAGGATGTGTGCCCTTGGCATCATATGACTGACTCTCCCTTCTCCTGACCTGAACTCTACTCTCAGTCACTCTTTTTGCTTCCCACTTTTCTCTCCCAAATTATAAGGCACTTAAAGAAACCCAGCAGGCAGCTTGAAATATAAGTGGCTTCCACATGCATGTGGGTATGCTGGGTGTTTTCAGGAGCCCTGCCTGCATGTGACTGGTTCTAAGCAAAAAAAAAAAAAAAAAAAAAAAAAATCCAGACTTCTCCGATGGTTCTTCCCCCGAAAAATATCATCTTAAAACAGCATTCGTTTTTACATCATTACCATCTAAATTTGTTACCATGCCAGGCAGTGGCTATAGATGATGCCCTGGACCAAACAGTGCGTGCTAGTCAGCAGACTGTGAAGAGCTCTGCCTAACACTGATCATCTTCTCTGCATCACCCCTGTCTAAAGGGTTCAGTGATTTCTTGTGACTGTCTTAATGGTTTTGCTCTAGTAATTATGCAAATCATCCTTTTGCTGGGGGGAGCAGTGTAGAAACTTTCATAGGCCATGTTGCATTCCTTCATGTCTTCTACAGATATGTATACAGTCTGTTTTAAGTCTGATATGTTGTGGGTGCTGCAGATAAAATAGCACCGCAATGTTCCCACCTACGCAACAGTCACAGTGAGCTAGGTTATGCTGCAGTAACAAATAACCCCTTAAAACAAAATAAAAATACAATGTTTTCTATCTGATGTCCTCATTCCAAACTGCTAAGTGTCTGCTAAGTGTTGCCAGCCATGTGGCAGAGAGAAAGTATCCCATGTGTAGGCTGAGAAACAACCAGGATGGCAGGAGTGGCCACCCAACAGCCAAGCCAGATCTAGATTTAAAAAAAAAAAAAACCTTGGGTAGTAAACTATAAAGAAAAAGTAAAAAAATGTTAGATTTTGAGAGAAAGACAGAAACAAACTGTTGAGATGGAAAGTAAACATATACGGACGGTGAACGGTCTGGCTACCTCTCAGCAAGCACATGACAGTTGATAAATGTAACCCAACGGAAGTTGAGTGTTGCAAAAATTCCATATTTGTGCCCCTATTTGTATATAAGATTTAAAAAGGCTTTATGGGAAACATATACTTACCATTGACATAAAACGTACTCTATACTTGCTACAGATGTTCTTTGCACTGTGGGCTAGTTCCCCTTGGGATCCCTTTAGGAACAAGCCATTTGTTCTCAGCTAGCCCTGAGCCATTTCCTTAGCCTTGCCGTTATCCATATAATTCACATCCCATAGGCATTTCTCATCCTTTTAGTGAAGCCTGGTTGTTAGCATGTAAATCTGACTAAATCCTTGAGCAAATCTCCGCCAGTGATGAAAGTGAAGATTCTTTCCTTACTCAAGCTGAAGCATCAATTTACATATTTGGAATTAAAGTCAAAATTAGGCTGTCTTCAATAAGACTAGGCAGAATGCAGATGGAGTCGTGGTTTAAAAAGAGAAATAAATGCCCTACATGCTTTAAACATTCAGTAGATGTGCTAAAATGACTTGGCTTATTCAAATGTACAATGCATTAGATGACACAGTTAATGAGGCTTAGCAACTGGCATAAACTACGGATATTGCAGCTCTCTTCCTCATGTTCCTCCACTCACATACTTGTCTGGGCGGCCCTCTCTCATCACAGTTCAGAATTAAAGTTTCATCTCTGTAGACCTCATTGCTGCATGTAGGTAGACATGACTCTCCCAGAACAAACTAAGGAGGAGAAGAGGCAAAAGCGAGCTCCAAATGGAAGACACACCTCCTGAGCATGCCTCTCGGGTTTTGATGAACACCTCAAGTCTTGCAGAATCTGCATTTGCTAACACGCAAATTCTGATTTAGGGGGATTGGGATGGCATGCTGCATAACAAGTTATCATAAAGACCAAGTGTCTGACAATAGCAAATGTGTGTTATCTCATGATTCTCCAGCAAGGCAGGAGAAGACACTGCTCAGCTGACGGACTCTAGATCGGGGTCTCTGATGAGGCTGCAGTCAAGGCAATGGACAGACAGGGACAGGGTTTGGGGAACCCTGCTGAGGGCTGGATGATCTGTTTCAAGAACAGGCCAGAGCCTTTGTCCAGATTCCCTCCATCCTCCCAGCCCTGCCCACAGACCATCTTCTTACATGTATGTCTGCTTCGTCATAGCCACAGATCCAGAAGCAGGAATTCCCCAAAGCCTTTCCTGTTTCCTTTTGTACTGCTAAAAAAGAGCTCACACATGGTTTAGTGAGCCCTGTACTGCCAAGCTCCACTCCAGGCTTAGTGTTATATTTTAAAGGCCAAACTTCAAAAACCACGTGGTTCCTACCACATTCTGGTAACTTCTGTAAGTTACCAAACCCCTCTGAACTCAGAGGGAAGAGATTTAGTTTCCACTTTTTAAAAAAAAAAAAAATTATTTATTTAAGTATAGGAGTGTTCTATGTGTATGTATGCCTGTATGACAGAAGAGGGGATCAGATCCTATGATTGATGGTTGTGAGCCACCATGTGGGTGCTGGGAATTGAACTCAGGACCTCTGGAAGAGCAGCCAGTGCTCTTAACTGCTGAGCCCTCTCTCTAGTCCTGAGTTCCGCTTTCTAAGGAGAGAAGCACCAGTGAAGTTGTGGACAAGTTTTAAAACTACTGCAGATAGAGGACACCTTTTCAGATGATGCGGGAGGATCTGTATTTACATGATGTTTCATTTGGAAAACTCCAATCCCCTTCTACAGTGGCTGCTCCTACTCAACTACCCTACCCCATCTCTTCCATCTCCCTTCCTCTCCATTACTTTCCTTTCTCTTCATTTCCTTCCCATTACTTATCTGATGGAATATAAACTACATCAATTCAAATCAATAGCCACAGGAAATGAAATTTTTGAAGTGTCTACACCCTCAGACGTCCAACCTCACCCTTTAGAAAGTAATAGGACGTAGTTTGGATAAACACTGAGAGCTGCTGAGTAGTACTTGCTGGACAGCCTCCCGGGCAGGCTCAGACGAAGGCTGGAAACCCCAGATCCACTTCATGTGACTCTCGGCTCTCCTGACAGGCAGGTGTCCCCTCTGACTCTCCATCACTGCCGCTGTGTGTGGTTCAGCACACCCAGGGCGGCCAGTTCTCTTCCTTCTCATCCCTTTTCTTCCTCTCAGAACTTGACAAATTCTGTTGTAAACAGGATTCTCTGAGATTTCTAGCTTTTCACAGATTTGTCGCTGTTCCTGCACTGTCGCCTGTCAGGAGGAGTACCCGTAATCTCATACACTGCCAATTGGCACTGAGCTGCTTGCTCTTCATCATAATATTTCTCAAAACTTTATGCTAACTAAGCCTTTGTTATTTAATATTACAATGGGTGGAGGAGTTCTAGTCAATATATATATATATATGTCAAATATAACATAAATAATTCATAATTTTTCAAGAGTTAAAATATAATAAAAGATACAACAGATAGAGCTTTACTAGGCATAATTTCTATAAATGCTTAAGAACTAGGTCAGTGCCCCGAACTATGATTATGAATATTCAATACCAATTTATAAATAATTGTAGAATAAGCCATTAGATTAATATACTCTGCTTTCTCCCACAGATATATATTTATATATATACTCACATGTAGATAGATAGATAGGTAGATAGATGAATATATCTATCCATATATATAGAATACCCATATATATAGGACATACAAACACAGACATATACATATATCTATGTATATAGATATATACATATATATGAAGAGAGAGAGAGATACATACATATATATATATGTGTGTGTGTGTGTGTGTGTGTGTGTGTGTGTGTGTGTGTGTATTTCCACAACCTTATCCATAGCAGTTTTCTCCTTTATTGATCATTAGCCTTCCCCTTTGTCCTCTTTTAAATGACAACATTTCTAGAAGTAGCAGCAAGGGGTAGCATGTGACATCTCTTGCACACAAAAGTATAGCTCCCCAGATCTTGCCACCTTGTCACAGGGGTAGGGATGGGGAGACAGATGGCACAGGCACAAGGAGGGGCGGCACAGAGAATAGGAAAGAGACGCAACATTGGAGAGGGCTGGGTCTTGCTGCTTTACTCTTGAATAATCTGGCCTTGTTCAGGTTTCACTAACCAAGGTCTGTCAGAGTATGACATGCTAGTTAAAGAGTGCTCTGCCTCACAGACTTCCCTGCTAAGCACAACTTACTGCCTACTGCTTCAGCGGCAAGCAGCACAGCTCATCTTGTGCCAGAGAAATTAAAATATTTCTTCGGAGTATATAACAGTGGCCTGAGAGTCTGTGATGCTCAGGCTAGAGTCTAAATTTCAAGTGCATGCCCTGGAGCAGTTCCCTGACCAGCTCACTCATCATCCCTACAAAGCTGAGTGGTCTTTAAAGGAGCTTATGTATTTCTTGTCTCCATTTACTGGGAGTGTGCGCATTAGAAACTGTCAGGAGATTGATGGGCCTTTGAGTCTACTGATTCATGCCTTGTAAGTTAGACGGATGAGTGTTCCCTCTCTGAGACACAGTCTGAAGTTGCCACAGTTTTGCTGTTTAAAAAAAAATACTGTTCCTTGCCTCTGAGAACGCTGTCTTAGTCATTGAATTTATGTCTTGTAACTCAGGGATTGTTGTTCAGTATTCCAATGACAACGGGATACTCTGGCATTCGCTGCGAGAGTTGGATTTCATGTCGTTCCTGGAGCCACAGATCATTTCCATTGACCTGCCCCGGGAAGCAAAGACACCTGCCACGGCCTTCCGGTGGTGGCAGCCGCAGCATGGTGAGTCACTGCTCTTTCCAACTTTCCTGGTGGCTTTGTAAAAAAAAAAAAAAAGATCACATGGCATCCATAGCCAACGTGTAATATATAAGTGTGTTAATTTACTGTCAATTTCCAGACAATTTGATTTAAAATCATGGTCACAGAGATATTCATATTGTTGTGTAATGAGCCTGCTCCAACTGCTGCCGCTCATTTGATTGCAGGGAAGCATTCCGCCCAGTGGGCTTTGGATGATGTCCTTATAGGAGTGAATGACAGCTCTCAAACTGGATTTCAAGACAAATTTGATGGCTCCATAGACCTGCAAGCCAATTGGTATCGAATCCAGGGAGGCCAAGTTGATATTGACTGCCTCTCTATGGACACCGCCCTTATATTCACTGAAAACATAGGTATATATTGCTACCGTATAACAGAAAGATATTTGATTAACTACAGGACTAAATTAACTAAAACTCAAAAGAAATTTTCCACTATAAAATCATGTGCTTAACTTCCTTTGCTGAGAGAGTCTGGGGATGGAGGGCGGGGTGTGTATCGTCCTCCAAAATGACCTGGTCACCTGGGCCTGCTGGAACTTTCTTTCATGGAACATGAGGAGGAGGAAGATAACTTAAAGGCAGAGAAATATGTCAGAAGACATTCCTGTATTTTGCAGTTTGCAAAATTGAAAGTTTGTGACTCTGTAAGTCCTTCCTAAGGTAGTCAAAGTCTTCAGATTCATGGTCTGCCATGTTTCTGATTCCGTGGTGACAATATAAAAACAGTAAATATGAGAAGAAAATCAATACAAATCTGAGGTCTTAAACACAAACCATTATTGGGTTTTCTGTAGGCAATGTGCTCACAATCGTAGGCATCATAGGAGCCAACACTGCTGTTAAACCTTTGTTCTCGTTGTTGTCTGTGTCCTTGGTAGGAAAACCGCGCTATGCCGAGACCTGGGACTTCCATGTGTCAGCATCAAGCTTCTTACAGTTTGAAATGAACATGGGCTGCAGCAAGCCTTTCAGTGGCACCCACAGCATACAGCTCCAGTACTCTCTGAACAACGGCAAGGACTGGCATCTTGTCACCGAAGAGTGTGTCCCTCCAACCATTGGCTGTGTGCACTACACAGAGAGTTCAACTTACACATCAGAAAGATTCCAGAACTGGAGGCGGGTCACAGTCTACCTTCCACTCGCCACCAAGTGAGACTCGGCACTTGACTTCATGTTGGGTTTCTGTC
>JADRCC010570600.1:677-15242 GCA_019843855.1 Hylomyscus alleni | reverse complement strand
AAGAGATAGTACAGGTCTGCCTCATTAGGAGGAGCATCATCTTGAGAGTAAACATGTCAAACACTTCCAAGTTTCCTGGGAAAAAATACATGGGGTATGGAGGTTGGAAGAAGTCAGGATGGTGAAGAATATGAACAGGTTCTCCAACAAGGTAAAAACGTAGAAGACCAGGAACAGGGCAAACAGCATGCTCTCTAGTCCTTCACTGTTGGAATTCCCAGCAAGATGAACTCTGTCACAGACGTGTAGTTCCTCATGCTCATGGCACAGCCAGCCCTGGAGAAGTACAGCAATGATGTCTATGAGTAACTGCTTCCTGACCAAGTGTAATGGCTGGTTTTGTGTGTCAACTTGACACAGGCTGGAGTTATCACAGAGAAGGGAGTTTCAGTTGGGAAAGTGCCTCCATGAGATCCAGCTGTGGGGCATTTTCTCAATTAGTGATCAAGGGGGTAGGGCCCCTTGTGGGTGGTGCCATCCCTGGGCTGGAAGTCTTGGGTTCTATAAGAGAGCAGGCTGAGCAAGCCAGGGGAAGAAAGCCAGTAAGGAACATCTCAGAACATCTCTCCATGGCCTCTGCATCAGCTCCTGCTTCCTGACCTGCTTGAGTTCCAGTCCTGACTTCCTCTGGTGATCAATAGCAGTGTGGAAGTGTAAGCTCAATAAACCCTTTCCTCTCCAACTTGTTTCTTGGTCATAATGTTCGTGCAGGAATAGAAACCCTGCCTAAGACACCAAGCACTGGAC
Source organism: Hylomyscus alleni (assembly GCA_019843855.1). Classification (NCBI taxonomy): domain Eukaryota; kingdom Metazoa; phylum Chordata; class Mammalia; order Rodentia; family Muridae; genus Hylomyscus; species Hylomyscus alleni. Next base: position 14,495 of record JADRCC010570600.1, on the reverse strand, counting down.
ACAATCAAAATAAAATCAATGAGGGAAAGGAACCAGGGATGGATTTGTCCTTCACTTCAGATACTGCTTCACATTCAACCTCAGTTTCCTCAAACAATAAGCTAGATGAATGAGTAGTTTATAGTTGATAAGTATGTTACATTAACCTCCTCTCACAGCAAATCTAATTCCTCTAAATCTGGCATATCAGTAATTTTGATGACTATTTAATTTCCATGATTATTTTTAGTCAAGTGACAACTAAAGTTCAATATCAGATAACTAAGTTTGTTCATAGTTAAGCAGCTCAAAAATAGGAATTTGAACCTAATCAAAAATTATTTGTAAATATTTAATTACTTTTCACAATATTCTCTTCATTCTTCACCGCGTATACTTAGTAAAAAAATAAAAAATAAAAAAAAGTGTGCAACTTGTCAAGTTTTATTTATAATCCTCCCAAAGAAATATCAAAAGAGAATGGAAATAGAGTTCAGGAGGAGAGCTGTTCACAGGGATAGAAGTGATTGTGACACCACCAGACATTCTATCCTCAGATTTAGTTTAGAAGCTCTTTAACTGTGAATTACTGTAACACTGATGCTACCTAAATGTACTAAGCAATATAAGTACTAAATAATCCTATAGACTAACCTGAATTATGATTTCTTTTTGTTAAATTGTTTTATTTTTTACATTTCAAATGTGTCCCCACTTTCCAGTGCCCACTCTAAGAGTTCTTCACCCCCTCCCCCTCCCCTTTGAGTTCTTCCCACCCTCACACTCCCCACCCACCTTCCACTTCCCATCCCCCTACCCACTGGCTGCTGCCTCATCACCCCATTCCTGCATCCCCCTTCCCAGAAGTATCAAGTCTCTACAGGATTAGGCACATCCTTTCCCTGATATATATATATATATATGTATATGCTGGGGCCCACGGACCAGCCCCCAGTTTAGTGGCTTAGTCTCTAGGCGCTCCCAGGGTTCTGGGTTACTTGATACTGCTGGTCTTCCTATGGGGAAGACCAACTTTCAGCTTCTTCATGCCTGATCCCCAATTTCTTCTCAAGTTTTTGCCACGTTTTATGTGGTGCCACAATATTAACTGACTTTCCTTTTCTGATCATTTCCTGCTTTATTGAACTTTGACCCAGATAATAGCTTTTGCCCTGGATAAGAGTCTCAGTAAGTACATTAACTGGCAAGAGTGAAGAAATAAAGGACGCAGGATCCTGAGTCTCCTCCCTCTCCTCAGGGGAATAGCTCTAGTAATACAATGAGATCGCATAAATGATGGAGTCACAGCACTCAAACACTTCTTCGCAGTCTAAAGACAACTAAAATCACAAAGATCTCCTGAGCAAGCGTCCTACAGCAGCAACACATCCCCCCCACCCAACACCCAGCACCAGCCAGTCAGACTGTAATAGCAGGGTCAAGGTACATATAGATAATGTAAGACATCCTGAAGAGAATAGATATCTTAGCCATCCTGTTCATCAAGTGCTTTTCGGCCCTGTGTTCAGTGCCCTCAGATTTCTCTAGAAATGCAGTTTTTAAAAATTTACCTTCTGAACTGTAGGGAAATTCTCCAAGTTTGTTGTAACCACAATAAAAACCCTGACCCCTAGACTCAAGGCTCTGACCCTTACATGCTGTGATAGTGAGAGTCTGAGAGACTTATTTACAAGCTCATAATAAAGGCTTTATGTGTTTCCAACAGAATTGGCTCCTCAGTGGTCTTTGGGTACCTGCAACTTGGGCATAACATTAACAAATGTTGCAGATGAGATCACTACAAGCTAAGAAATGAAATCGAAGGATCTGTGAGACTGGTAAAGAACAGAGCCGGGCAGTGGTGGCGCATGCCATTTGGGAGGCAGAGGCAGGCAGATTTCTGAGTTTGAGGCCAGCCTGGTCTACTGAGTTCCAGGATAGCCAGGGCTACACAGAGAAACCCTGTCTCGAAAAAAAAAAAAGAACAGGAAATCACACAGATTAAGAAAAGTGTTACTCCAATTCTAAATAGTGTTTTATTTTAATACACCAGAAAAAAATTAAATGATTTGTAAACTGTAATTTCCTAAACTCTCCTTTTAATTTGTGCTTTTCTGTTTCTAAATAAACTCAATGCTAAATGGCAAAGTTGGTCACTGCAAACGCCTCTAGGCTAAGTCAAACATGTAAATCCCCTAACTGTACTTTTAAAATCCTCTTGTCATCCCCCTCAATACCTCTATACTCATCTCTTCTCAAGAAAGCATCTGAGGCCCCACCTTTAATCTCAACATTTGGGAGGGAGAAGCAAGAGGACCTTTGTGAATTTGAAGCTACTCTGTTCTACATAGTGAGTTCCAGGTCAACCATGACTACATGACAAGGCCCTGCCTCCAAAAATAATACAATTAAGTTTTAAAAGGATCGGACATCATCGCCCCAGTGAAAAACAACCCAAACCAGATCTCATTCAGAATGAAGAATCCTTTGAAAGATTACTGAATTTCTATGGGAGCAGACTTCCAGTAGAACTTATTCAATTGTCTCTCATTCTTCGGCAAAGATGAAAAACTAGATGCTTTATTCAACTCAAATTCTAAACCTGTTATTACAAACATTTTGTGAACCTTTTGAATTTATTGCCATCATACTCATTCATAATTTAGAAGTTATTAATCCTTTGAAATAAACTGTCTAACAGGGATGAGTGCGTGGTCTGTGTCTTAGATTGAGGGGAAGAAGATCCAAACCTTGTCTCTTGCCTTTATGCCATTCCATCTTATGAAAAATAAGGAGTTTGACCTAGAAACACATCCTGAGACTCTAAAAACTTGAGGGAAACTATCTCTCTTCCACATTAGAGTAGCTGCTACATGTTTGGAGTTCTGGTTTCTGGTTGCTTCTGTTAACCCTTGCTCTGCTTACAAGACTCTCGTCCCCTTAATCTCCTCTGTCCTATGGGTATGCTTCGTACTGTGGTCATTTAACCTGCACAAGAGAGAAGAGGAGATTCCTAGCTGAAGAGAATTCTTACCCAAGGCAAGCATAAAGATCTATCAATAAATCCTTACTGAGGACACAATGGAGGACAGAAATGTTGGGAATAGACATGTGTGTGTGTTAATGGATTATGCTTGGGATGGTGTGTGTGTGTGTATGTGTGTGTGTGTGTGTGTGTGTGTGTGTGTGTGTGTTATCAGGAAACTGGTGTGTAGAGGGGAGAATAAAGACACAGAATCAGAAAGATTCTGTTTTAAAATCGAGTTTTTCAGTTAAAAATATTAGAATTTATCTTCTCCTTCAACTCAATTTCTACTACAAGAGTTTTCTTCAATAGGCATATACATTTCTATTTTTTTAATTATTCCATTCCCCAAAGCCCATGTGTAGAAGATTTGGTCCTCAGACAATGAGAGTACGCAGAGGGAAGGCAAGGTCTAGTTTAAAGAAGGGTTTGCCCAGGAAGGGTATATTAGCACCTGAACCATTCTTTTCGGCCTTCTTGACTTTGGAGATGAACAGTCACAATTTCTATTTGTGGATACAGGGATAAGTCATGCCATAATCACAAAGCAATCAAATCATATGACCATGGACTAAAAAGTCTGAAATCATAAACAAAAGTGAATCTTCCCTTCTTTAAGGCTTATCATCTTATCTCATCAATGGAAAGTTAATACAACATATTAATTTATAAAGCTCTTCAAAATATAATGTTAATTAACCAAAACTACATTTTAGATATTTCCATAGTATCAAATTAATTAAATTTCAAAACTATTTTAACTAAAATAGTCATGCCTTGAAAAATAATCTGAAATAGTGATAAAGAAATCACAAGAATGAATGAACAAAGTCAAGTTTGGTCAAAATGGAAATGAATGCAAAAATGAGAAGCCCAAAGATAGCTGGCAATATGCAAGATTCTAATGTTAATGATAATTACAGAAGTGCTTAGCTCATCATATTATAAACTGTGGGGGCTGAAGAGATGCTCAGAGGTTAAGAACACTGGCTGCTCTTCTAGTGGTCCTGAGTTCAATACCCAGCAATCACATGCTACCTCATAACCATCTATAATTTAATGTTGTACCCTCTTCTGACCTGCAGGTATATGTGCAGATAGAGCAGTCATACAGTAAATAAATAAATAAATCATTATTAAAAGAATGTAATCTTTAAAATATGAGAACTATGTACATTTGCTTACAAGATTTTGTCCATATACTTTTTATAGAATTATATGAAGGAAATGACAAAATATAGATATACTGTAGATTTTACATCCTGCCCCATATACAAACAGGGTTTATATTTAACCCCAAGTAAATAATAAATTGGACCAAATACATACAAACAGGTACTTTTGATCTGTGAAAGTTGCAGACAGCTGAAGTTTCTGAGGAAGGAAAAATTAGGAGCTGGCCACTTTTGTTTCGAAGCATTTTCTGAATTTGGTGTTCAGGGCTCTCACACAGAGAAGAGGCAGACAGCATGATCATCTAAGTAAGAGAAATCTGGTACAATACCTGAAGTCACTGAGTTTGTATGAACTTTAGGAAATAATGCTGATAAAAGAAATCTATTGTCTTTCTATATGTTTAAAATTACCACTTAAAATAACAAGTGATGGATCTGGAGAATATCATCCTGAGTGAGGTAACCCAATCACAAAAGAACACACATGGTATGCACTCACTGATAAGTGGTTATTAGCCCAGAAGTTCGGAATACACGAAGTACAATCCACAAACCACAAGAAACTCAAGAAGAAGGAAGACCAAAATGTGGACACTTCATTTCCATCTTAAAAGGGGGAACAGAATACCCATGGAAGGAGTTGCAAAATACCCATGGAGCAGAGACTGAAGGAAGGGCACTCCAGCCTGATATAGCTGTCTCCTGAGGGGCTCTGACAGTACCTGACTAATACAGAAGTAGAGGCTCACAGCCATCCATTGAACTGAGTACAGGGTCCCCAATGAAGGAGCTAGAGAAAGGACCCAAGGAGTGAAGGGTTTGCAGCCCCTTACGAGGAACAACAATATGAACTAACTAGTACCCTCAGAGCTCGCAGGGACTAAACCACCAACGAAGGAGTACACATGGTGGAAATGATTGTTCTGGCAGCATGTGTATAGTAGAGGATGGCCAAGTCAGTCATCAATGGGAGAAGAGGCCCTTGACTGTATGAAGGTTCTGTGCCCCAGTGTAGGGAAATGCCAGGGCCAGTAAGCGGGAGAGAGTGGGGTGGAGAGCAGGGGGAGGGAACAGGGGTTTGTTCTTGTTGTTGTTTTTTGTTTTTGTTTTTGTTTTTTTGGAGGGGAAACTGTGAAATATGACATGTAAATAAAGAAAATATATAATAAATATCAAGCAAGTAAATAATGATAAATCTGAGAAAATTAGATTTGTTCAAGTACTGAAATTACATGCATTGTTGAGGGATATCAATGACATATGTGGTATTCATGAGTACTTATAAAATGTCAGTTCTCTCATAATGACTGTATGTTCAATGCAATACTAACTAAAACCTAAACAGATCTTTTTGTAAAAATTTAAAAGCTGACTCAAAAATAATGTGAAAGTGCAAATAACTTTGAGAGTAAAGTTGCTGTTTTAAAGAAGTGACAATTCAAGAAGTAACACTGGCACAGCAAGTCCAGGGATGATATGGTTGCTAAAAACAGGCAAACGGAATCCTGCCCTTCTACAGGCATTGCAGAGCATCAGAAGAGGGGTCTATCATGTGGGGATGGTTGGGCTATGGGACATTTTCTTCTATAAAGTCTACAAGTGAAGAATTATATTTAATTTTGACTTGTTGGCATTATTATTGTGTATGTATGATTTGTGTGCGAATGTGCACATGTCTTGGTGCACTTATGGTGGTCAGAGGACAATTTTAGAGGTTAGTTCTTTCTACCTTTATGTAGGTCCAAATGGGATCAAACTTAGATCACCAAGAGTGTGCAGCAGGGCACATTAACCCAATGGCCATCCTGCCTGAGTGCAGAATTCATGATTCTCACCATATTAGGAAGAAGAGCCAAAAAAATTGGATAATTCTTTTCTTATTACAAAAATATCATAGTCACCCAATGTCATCTTTGATGTCCTCTCGATAGAATACCTATACTGACCAGGATATACATTTCTCAGATTAGGATCCCAAAACTGTGCATTTCATAAAGTGACAATGAAACAAGTTAAGTAGAACTAAATGGCCAGTAATTGTTAAAATAAACATTCTAAAAGAGTGTGATAGTTTCACATATATCAAATATGTCTTAATTTAGTTTTGCACACAGTGTTAGAAAATTGAGTGTTGTGATAGGTTAATTGTCAGAAATGTTCATTTAAGGGACTTCGAGTATTCAAATCAGTTCCACAGAAAAGAATATTACCCATCGGTTGGTGCTGGCATTACTTTTAGCAAAGTGCAGGCTTTGGCTTGCTTTTTATTTTCATGAGGACTCTTTCCCCAGTAGCTAAGACAAATATTAATTCCAAAACGGAACATCTTCTGGATGTTTTCAGAAGGAAATATCTTTAGTTTCATTAATGCATCAGAAAATAAAACAGCAAATGCACCTTCATAGGAAGTGCAAACATATTTAAAATTTAAAGAAGGAACGAAGGCAGAAGGTTCAGAGAAATCTCAGAGCCAGAAAATGTGAGGTAGTATCCATTCCTGGACAGGAGCTTACAAGCCTACAATTCTCTGGAGAGGAGGAGCTTAATTAATAAAATGAATCTCTAGGAGGGACTATAATCAAATGTCCCTGGAGCACAGAAAGGTTAAAGAGTCATCAGAGAGACTGGGAGTCTCTACAGAGAATTTCCCCCATGGGCATGAAAGCCCACTTGTGAAATTAGAGAAGAAATCTAGGATGGGTGCTGATCACTCCCTGAAGAAGTCTGGAAGCTAGGCTTTGATGGATAATCATTACATTTTGGCAAAATAAAAAGGTTAAACAAATGATAGTCCATCAAAGAAGAACTGGCGTGCACACATGGATTCGGCTAGAATTCTCAATGTTTATAATAATGTTGAAATATTCCTATCAATGAGGAATCTAAAGCCAAATTCTTATCTCTTTAGCTATCAACCCCAGTCCTAAACTCTAGTTCAAAAAGTTCTTGCTTTTGTATTTTTTCTTCTGTGTTTTTAACCATGAGGGGGAAGAATGGCTACTGCTCATTAAGGACACAAAGGTTCTTTAAAGTTTAATGTCTGCCTAGTGATCCAAAGCAGACCTCCATAATTGGTAAGTAGCCAAAATTGTCTAAACTCAGAACTTCACTCCTGGCTGGTCACATTGGAAATTCTACAATATGTTCAGGTGGAACTTTTAGATTCTTCAGGGTTTTTTTAAGTCAGTTTGCATTGCTTTAGTTTTGACTAAACTAACACTGTGGGTTTTAATAAAAGTCTATTATATAATGCATCAGTCAATTAAGTACTTTCTCTGTACACCATAGCATTTCACCTTTGAGCATTCGACCTAACTCCACCTGAATTCCACACAGGAAAAGGTCACTTCAGATAGAGAAGCAAGGATAAAAAATGCAGAGGTGTCCTAGACGCTGGGCAAGTGATGCTCCTTTCAATCGGCTCAGTCTAGATTTCCGGCCAGATTTCCATTTAGCTTCTGTTGCTTTTCACTACTATTTACATTTAAGTATATTATTTACTAGACAACTAGTCTGCTCTTTGAAAAAAATTTAATTCTTGTCTCAGGCATCTCACCAGCAAATAAAAACTATTTATACAGTTTGAGTGTTTAGATTCCAAAGCATCTTGTATTATTATGTTTCATTCAGACATGATACTCAAAGATGAGTCAATGTTTAGTTCTTTTTACAACTGAAACACAATTTTTCACGAGCATCTCAAAATGCAGAGATCATTTGAACACTAGCTCAAAGTCCTGGAGTGATAAAAAGAAATCAAGTGGATTGCTCTCCATCCCTGTGGTGGTCTCCAGTGCTTCCTATGACCAGAAAGGCAGGACCCAGGAAAAAAAGGCAGGCACTCAGCAACAGAATAGTACTGCAGATTCATGCCTTCCTTGTATCCACTGCTGACCAGAGAGGTCTTCTATCCAGGAGGAAGGTTGCTGTAAAATCTTCATCATCTGTGTTTATTTAAAGATCAAAGGAAAAAATGAATGATTAGGGGTGTGTGTGTGTGTGTGTGTGTGTGTGTGTGTGTGTGTGTGTGTGTGTCTTTGCAGGCACATGATAAAAAAAGGAAAAGGCTATTTGAATGGAAGTTGGTGCTGGGAGAAAGTTATTAGGACTAGTTATTATTTGAACATACTTTCTCTAATTCTAAAAGACAAAGAATACTTAATTTACTCCTCTTGTTAAAAATAAACCATCTCACATAAATTTAGCATTCTTTTCTTATGGCTAACAGGGGTACAAATGGAATAAGAAAGTAATCATTCCTTTGGACTGTGGTGTCTAAACAATATATATAAAATAATTCTATTTGATGTTCTCCATAAGTGAAAATTCAATGGCCATAATCCGTATGAAGCAATGTCAAACATGAGCCTAGTGACCACGTTCTTCCTCTCAGGTATTCCCCACGCACCAGCCCTGGACACCATGCTCTTTGTAACCTTCTTGGTGATTTACATTCTCACTGTGCTGGGCAACTTCCTCATTCTGATGGTAATCAGGGTGGATTCCCACCTCCACACACCCATGTACTACTTCCTCACCAACCTCTCCTTTATTGACATGTGGTTCTCCACAGTCACAGTGCCCAAAATGCTGATGGCTTTGGTGTCCACAGAGGGTGGGGCCATCTCCTTCCACAGCTGTGTGGCACAGCTCTATTGCTTCCACTTCCTGGGCAGCACCGAGTGCTTCCTCTATACAGTCATGTCCTATGATCGCTACCTGGCCATCAGTTACCCACTCAGGTACAGCAGCATGATGAGCGGGAGAGTGTGTGCCCTCCTGGCAGCAGGTACCTGGATCACTGGTTCCCTGCACTCGGCTGTCCAGACCACACTGACCTTCCGTTTGCCCTACTGTGGGCCCAACCAGATCCAGCATTATTTCTGTGATGCACCTCCCATCCTCAAGCTGGCCTGTGCAGACACCTCAGCCAATGAGATGGTCATCTTTGTGAACATCGGAGTAGTGGCTTCTGGCTGCTTTCTTTTGATTTCGCTGTCCTATGTATCCATCGTCTGCTCCATTCTGAGGATCCGCACTACAGAGGGCCGACACAGAGCTTTCCAGACATGTGCCTCACACTGCATCGTGGTCCTCTGTTTCTTTGGCCCTGGTCTCTTCATCTACCTGAGGCCAGACTCCAGGGATGCTGTGGATGGAATTGTGGCTGTTTTCTACACTGTGTTGACACCCCTACTCAACCCTGTTGTGTACACTCTAAGAAACAAGGAGGTGAAGAAAGCACTGTTGAAAATAAAATGTGGGTCTCTGTTTACTCAAGATAAATAATCAAATAATCAAATATGCTTAACATCTACAGCATCTCTGTTTAAACTTTGCAGCTGATGTCACCATGAGAATTTCAAAGAGCAATTCAAATGTCTAATCCTAATTTTTAATGAGGTGACTGTTAATGTTTTTGTTTCCTGATAAATACTTGTAGAAATCCCAAAGAAAATTCCGTGTGAACCTGTCTCAACAGAAAGACCATATTCTTACTTTGCTTTTGTGCTCTGAGGAAAACATCAGAAAAACAACTTATTTTTACTACTTTCCAAAATTTGCAATCCGGTATGATATTCTTGCAGTATGTTTTCTCAGTTTAAATAGGACCTTCAGGAATATCCTTTTTTTGGTATTTTCAAAGATTTCAAAATAAAAATTATATATAATACAGTCACTAAATGACATTGTATGCTTATAAGGAAATGGACATTTTAGAAAACACTCAACAAAACAACTTATTCCCCAATTTGTCTTTATTTGTATTTCATGAGCTAAAATTATATTGGTCTTTACTTTTCTAATACTTTGAAAACCAAGGCTTTGAGAGTAAACATATGTCCATGAATGTGACATATACATTGCATGCTTTCTATTGGTCACTGATAATAGCTATCACCTGTCCTTCTATGGAAAATTCCTGACATGATATTCAAGTTCAAAGTGTCCACTTCAGAAATCTTTAATTCTATTCTGTAAGAAAGTAAACCAGACATTAAGTATAAAAGTAAAACAAATATCCTTAGGCAAAAAAAATAAGTGTTCATTGATAACATTGAATAAGTTATTCTCTAACTTATAGAAATTTATGGATTTTCACATAATTATGCTATTTCCATGAGCCACATTTGTTTTGACTTAAAGTTTGACTTAATGTGTTTTGGATACTTTCTAGGAGGTAAAATGTAGGCAATAAACCCCACAATCATATAACATATATATATATTTCTATATCATATAGACATATAGATATAGTGTGTGAATTATTTTTCAAAAAATGTTTTATTTACATGTCACATACACCCTCTTAATGCAATACATGCCATTCTTTCTAGCAGATGAGGAGCTGAAAAACTAATATGGCATGTACCCAGACTTCTAATATTAGTCCGTACTGCATTTCAGAGATGCTTGTGAAGGAGCATCCTATTGTGCTAGCTTGCCATCGCTTCCTTGAGTAAGCTGTGACATTATGCTGAGAAGAAACATCCTAGTAACTGTGGTAGCATGACACACATTTGTCATGAAGTAGTGTCCTATGCACGAGGGTCTGAGATGGCAAGGGCCAGTCGTATAACTCATCTTATTTTGCAAAGTCAAAAGCAAATGTGCAGAAGTACTTAAACACTGGGCTGACATCGATTCTTATTCAAATGTCTACCATCACACTAGTATTTTGTTTGTTTTATTTATTGTTTGTGTGTTTGGGTGTTGTGAGATAACAGCTCACTATGTGGCCCAAGTTGCTTTGAACTTTGGGTTCTCCTGTCTCAGTCTGTAAGTTACAGCTGTGTACAACCAGAATGGTCCCCCTGATAGCTATGACTTAGTTTATAACACTCTCTTTGAAAGTGTTCCCCAAATTTATCAGGAAGAGGATAAGATATGTTCTTGTTTTATCAACATTTTCCATAGTGCGAAAAATGTTAAATCACACTGAACATTTCATAGTTAATCTCTTACGACCGCACAGCTAGAACCTCCTTCTGGTCGACTTACAGGGATAAGCAACCTTGGCCTTCTGACCAGTTGATGCAGGTCTCTGTCAACTTATGTATCTCATCTGGATATGAGGTTATTAAGGAATAAAAAGAAATGTAGAATGATTTTATTTGGGTCTCTGGAGACCAATTTTTCTCTCATTACAACTAAACGATTCAAGCAAATAATTTGATGTACAAATAAAAAGCTCTGTGAAATGATGGCACTTTCATAAATTTTATGCTTGATATGTGAAGTTTTCATCAAAAACCACATGGTGGACATCTGCTTGTGTTACTTATATATGAAAACCATCACCTTTCCTGGATGTGCCTGACTGACTGACTTGCCTCATCTCTGTGGGGTGCCATGAGTTTACCATGCCAATTTCACATGGACTTTGTAACTTTCTAAACTCGCACTCTGGAGTTCTAGAATGTACCTTAAAGTTCTATGTCTTCTATGCCTGAATTTAGATGCTGCATTGATTAATTGCTGAGAAAATAGAGCTGAGCACAGCACCAGGGTTATTATAAAAGTTACCCTATCCTTTAAGGATTTGGATCTCTATGTGTTATGCAGTTACTGCTTATAACTTTAAATTCTTTTCAATATCTCATTTGCTCAGAACATAAAGTTTCAGAGATTCTATCAGATATGTGATAGATATAGATAGATATAGATATAGATATAGATATAGATATAGATATAGATAGATATATCCATACTATATTTTAGAAATGCAGGCTAGCATTCTTGCCCACAGGCCTCTGTGGACACTTTTGTAGTCTGGTGCTTCACGAGATGTTAATTTGAAGAAAAAATCCAAGGGAATAGAACAAAATATGGTGTAATGTGGTTAAAGATTTTCTAAAGTTTCAACTCTAGATACTGATAAATACTATAAAATACTATAATACTATAAAATAAAGTAATAAATACTGATAGCTACAGATATGTACAGATACATATTTACAAAATTACAAAAATTTACAAAATTAAGTTACCCCAATACTATAAATGACTTATTAATTTTAAAAATTAGTCCTTTTGTTTTTCAGAGAACTGAACTGGTGGTTCTTGCCCTCTCACATCCCTCAATGCCTGATCATTATTTTCTTTATCACTTATCTATTTTGAATTGCATAAAGATGTCTCGTCTAAAAACGGATATAGACAGATATTCTGATTTTCAAGTTATATTTTCTTGAGACAATATGTCAAGAGAAAATTAAATTACTTTGTATACAAATTGTGTATACAAGCAAAAATCGTATCCACATGCATAACAATAATTAGTCAAAATTATGTGCTTTCTTAAATCAGTGATTACTGTTATTCACTGATATTACCCTGACATGCAAAAAAAGAAGTAACCTAAAAGTTGTCTAAAACAGTATAGTGTAAAATATACTACTATTGATTTTGGTTCCAGATAGTGTGGGGTCAAAGCTTGATTATATTCCTTTCCCATTAGGACTATCTAAAGGACAGTACTTAGCAGAATTCTTCATAAAGATTAAATTAAGTTAATCTAGATACAGTATATAATATACCACAATTTCAAATAATGTTTATGGTTTTTTCTTTAAATATTAATTTAGTATATTTTAGTATTTCATACATTTCATTAATAGTTACTTGTTACAAAATTAATAAGTACTGGTAAACATACAATAAATGGAAATATTTAATTCAACAGGAAAATGGCTGTATTATAAATTGTGTTGTTATTTATTGAGCAATTTATCAGTAATTAGAAGAACTTACATTTCCACCTCTTTAAAAATACTGTTCAACTGCCAAGAAAAGTGCAAACAGATAACTGTGACTCCAACCAGCAAAAAAGTTTGTATAGAGCAAACACACCACAAAATGAAACAACCATGGACTGAAGGAAATATTTGCAAGCCATCTGCTTTATACAGAGTTATTATCCAAAACAGATCATTCAAAACACATAACAGCATGTGTTTATGAGTACATAAATATTGCATTCATGTATAAGATATGACTCTGAGAAGGTGGGTCAAACTACTTGGATCTTTTTCCAAATGATTCGTACAAATTACCGAGAGAATGCCTTCAACATCATTAATCATCAGAAAAATGCAAATTAGGCCATAGATAGGAAATAGTGGATACTACCAAATTCAAAAATCTACTCCATTACATGGAGATGGACACAAGGACAGATTTTGCCAGTCTACTTTTAATACATTTTAACACATCTTATCTTATGTCTAGCATTATTTTCCTATTTTTAAAGTTTCACTTTGGAGGAGGGATGAAATATTACAGAATATTGTATTTACTTCACTTATACCCTTTCTCTCCCTCCAACTCAGGTATTACCTTGCACCAGTTCTGGAATATATATTTACTTATAAATATATATTTATTTATATTTATGCTATTTTTTAAGATTATAATATAATTACATCAATTAACCCTTCCCTTTCTTCCATCCAACTTCTCTCTTAAATTACTAAACTAATTCTCCCTTTAAAATCTATGACCTCTTCTGTTAACTGTTCTCCCATATAATATATATTATATAATATTATATATGTGTTATATATATTTACATATATTATTTATATATTCCTAATTGTGTGTGTGTGTGTGTGTGTGTGTGTGTGTGTGTGTGTGTGT
>JADRCC010570599.1:0-17277 GCA_019843855.1 Hylomyscus alleni | reverse complement strand
TAATAGATTTGTTCCCCAATTGAAATTTAATAGATGTGTTCTGTAGCTGAAGTGATATAACTTTCAAGAATATTACGTTAGTGCCCGAGACTTGCTTCATATTCATTATATGGGAACTATAGGGATGACTAGCACGTTATCACCACACCGTCATTCTCATCCACATATGGATATGCTAGCATCCTACATCACACCAAATAACGTATCCAGAAATGATATCCAGAATGTCAATTAAACGTGACGAGCAGATCTGGCTAGCATCCTATTGGTGGAAAACGAGTCGAGAAACCTGGTTATAAACTAGTCAAGTCTGGAATACTCAAGAAGGATCATATATGAGCTGAAGGACCCAACCAGATGAGAAGTAAACCTAAGAACAGATACAGACAGAAATCCAGCACAGGGAATGTGTAGGGATGTGTAGAGGAAGTAATCCTTGATCTGGAGAGTGGTTAGATTCCAAAGACTTATTTTTTACCTCTGTTCCTGAGGAAATCCATCCCTTCAAAAAACACTGCATGAAATCATACTATGAAACATTCTATTCCTTGCAAATGAAATATTCTGAACCTAGTCTATGTAGTTAAGTAAAAGAACAGTAACTGATGATAACAACAACAGTCCTCCTAAGAATGACTATAATAGGTTTTAACTCAAGTGAGAATAGATTAAGGAAATCATTGACATTCAAGTTTTCTGGCTCATGTTAGTCGAAGACACTGAACCATAAGAATCTATGGCTGGGATAAGAAATGAGAGCAGAGTTCTACCGGAGGACCCAGCTACACCACTCTTGGGCATATACCCAGAAGATGATCCAACATTAATAAGGACACATGCTCCACCATGTTCATAGCAGCCTTATTTATAATAGCCAGAAACTGGAAACAACTCAGATGTCCCTCAACAGAGGAATGGATACAGAAATTGTGGTACATCTACACAATGGAGTACTACTCAGTTATTAAAAAGAATGAATTTATGAAATTCTAAGGGAAATGGATGGATCTGGAGAATATCATCCTGAGTGAGGTAACCCAATCACAAAAGAACACACATGGTTTACACTCTCTAATAAATGGTTATTAGCCTAGAAGATTGGAATATACAAAGTACAATCCACAAACCACAACAAACTCAATAAGAAGGAAGACCAAAATGTGGACATTTCATTCCTTCTTAAACGGGGGAACAAAATACCCACATAAGGAGTTGCAGAGACTAACTATGGAGCAGAGACTGAAGGAAGGACACTCCAGCCTGATATAGCTGTCTCCTGAGAGGCTCTGACTGTACCTGACTAATACAGAAGTAGAGGCTCACAGCCAACCATTGAACTGAGTACAGGGCCCCCAATAAAGGAGTTAGAGAAAGAACCAATGGAATTGAAGGGTTTGCAGCCTCTTGGGAGAACAACAATATGGACTGACCAATGCCCTCAGAGCTCCCAGGGACTCAGCCACCAACCAAGGACTATACATGGTGGGACTGATTGTTCTGGCAGCATGTGTATAGTAGAGTATTGCAAAGTTGGTCATCAATGGGAGGAGAGGCCCTTGGTCCTGTGAAGGTTCTGTGCCCCAGTGTATGGGAATGACAGGGCCTATAAGTGGGAGAGGGTGGGGTGGCAGGCATGGGGAGGGGGAGGCAGCAGGAGTTTCTTCTTGTTGTATTTGTTTGTTCATTTGTTTGTTTTTTGGAGGTGAAACTAGGAAAGGAGAAATCATATGACATGTAAATAAAGAAAATATCTAAATAAATAAAAAAGGAAAAAGAAAAAAATTTATATTGAGAAAAAAAAAGAAATGAGAGCAAGTCACATATAAATAGACTGCATGAAGGTTCACAAATGTCATACCTGAAGTGTCACAATTTCAGCTTTGAAAGGTTTACTTGAGGGAGTGATGATTGTCAAAATGCAGAGAGGGAAAATGCCAGTTGCTGCCAATCCTGGCAATCTGAGCTTACTTCCTGGAACTCATATGTGGAAAAAGAAAACTAGTAGTTAATGTGGTTTAATACACAATTACTACATTAGTTCCATATCTTAAAAATCTACAATGCATTTCACTTAAAGTATGTTGTGTAACATTACTACAGAAACAACAAAAAAATGTCCTAGCAGAAAACCCAAGTCAAGGGGAATAGCTTAGTAATGATCATAGAACTTCTTATGGTAGAAATGATTCAACATTTTACTTTTCTGTCTTCACTTCCATGTTATCAATCTTTTTCTTTTGAACAATTTCCCATAATGGGAAAAACGTCACATTCAACAATGTAGTGCAAGTTGTAGCTACCTTACAATGATCATCAATATCCTCATTCTGCAAATAAGAGTACTCCTTTACCTCTGACCACTTCTTAGCTGTGGGGGGATGGGGAGAAGTGGCAAGCCTAGAGGCCTCATGGGATTCTGCCCAGTCTGCTGCATTAAAGTTATAAAAAGACTAATTTAAGCAGAACAATCCTTTCTGCTGGAAATGGAAACATTCTGTATTAGGAGTGCTGACATTTTTCTATATTTATACATTCTTGCAGGTATTTTTAAAACTATGTTTTCAAATTATATATAATATTTAATGTCAGAAGCTTCTTTATTTTGGAATCACTATTCTTTATAAAGTAAGAAAATTACATCAAAATAAGCTGACCCAGTTTAAACATATAATATTTGCCAAAATAATAGAGAAAGAAATGGCACGTTCCAAATTTGACTGACAGACCAACAGAGACCTGAAATAAGAAAGCAAGACAAAGCAAAATATACACAAAAGAAAACAGTAAAAAAAAATAAGTAAATAAATGGCTCAATTTTCTAACAATTTTTGCAAGTT
This sequence comes from Hylomyscus alleni, assembly GCA_019843855.1. Classification (NCBI taxonomy): domain Eukaryota; kingdom Metazoa; phylum Chordata; class Mammalia; order Rodentia; family Muridae; genus Hylomyscus; species Hylomyscus alleni. Next base: position 14,440 of record JADRCC010570599.1, on the reverse strand, counting down.
AAAGCTTGAAATAATTACTTTGCAAAGCATTCAAAAAGCATGAAAAAAACCTAAGAACATTCTCTTTGTGTAAGTTTTGTTTTTTTAGTAAATTATAAGGGTCCAAGTCTCATTATGTTTTGCACCAACTGCACTGTCAGCTTAAAGAATCCCATAAAAGTACTAGAAAGGAATGCTTTCAGTTCATTTTCCTTGAAATACTAATTATAATTTCATCAAACTACTTTTTAAAACGCTGATATGTCATGATCATAACTTTAAACTTCATCATCCCAAACACTAAAGTTCATAATTGTTTCAGATGTTTTAAAGTTTTTTTCTTATGTGTGCTTTGATTTAAAACATTGATGAGTTTTATTTTATAGTTCTCTGTGTCTGTATGGTGTTTGATATGAGCTATATGCATTAGGTATAGTCCACGCTTACGGAGTTTTCAAAATTGAGATGTGTGGCTCATCAGAACTAATGAGAATGTTCCTTTTTTCTCTCTGACCTTCACAAGTGCATTTGGAAACGATCACTTCCAAGTCACTAAAGTTGCCATCAACAGACCCTTTCCATCCTTTTCTTATCTCTCAGACTTCTAACGTGTAGAACTGTAAAAAATAAGTCTCAGATTTTTAAGTCCCGTAGTCTATGGCATGCTTTTAATGACAACTGAGATTCATTAAAGTAAAATTCAGGTGGAATTTAATAATCAAATATGTTAATAAAATAAATTAACATGCGTAAAGCTTGTGCAGGTATCTTGGGTAGTATATTTGTGGAACAAGCTAGTAGTCTTATCATATAAAACTTGACATTTTATATTGACCCATACATCTACTTAAATTTCTCTAACTTGCTAGAAAATTAAGCTCTCCTATGGGCTCATCAAGACTCAAGCAGCAAGCACAGGACTAGAATGGTTCTGTACTGGTCCTCTGCATATATGTTATGAACGTTAGCTTGTTGGTGTTGTGCGCCTCCTAACAGCAGGAACTGGTGTATCTCCGACTCTTTTGTCTGTTCTTGAGACTCTGTTCCTTCCATTTGGATGCCTTGTTTTGCCTAGACATGAGGGCTTTCACTGTGTGTTATTGTGCCTTGCTTTGTCTTGTTTGGCTGTCATCTTTTGGATGTTTGCTTATTTCTGAAAGGGAAACACACTGGCAGTAGGTCTTGGGGAGAGAGGGGTGTAAAGAGAGGAGGAGATAGGGGAAACTGTGGTTTGGTTCTATTATATGAGGGAAGAATCGATTTTCAATACAAAGTAAAAAAATCTCAACCAAAGAGCACACATGGAGAGACCCATGGCTCTATCCACACATGTAGCAGAGGATGTCCTTGTTGGGCATCAGTGGGAGGAGGGGCCCTTGGTCCTGTGAAGGCTCGATGCCCCAGTGTAGGGGAATGCTAGGACAGGGAAGCAGGAGAGGGTGCATTGGTGACCAGGGCAGGGGGGAGGGGACAGGGGATTTTGGGAGGGGAAACCAGGTAAGGAGATAACATTTGAAATGTAAAAAAGAAAATATCCAATAAAAGAATCTCAAGCCAGCTTCAAATCCAAAGCTGATTGTAGGTATCACAAATGCATCTATATGCGAGCTTGTTTGACAGTGTCCAGCTAACATTGTTGCTACTGATTTTCTTTCTTGGCTTTTTGCCTACTTCTGCAAACTGGATACTATAAGCTATTGTGCCCATAAGTATTTATTGTAGTTTTTTTTTTCCTCTTCTTAACAGGCATTGTTAGGAATGAGCTCTTAAATGTATATCAAAGTTCATCCCAGTGTGAAAGACTCCCTCTGATATAAATCATGTAAGAAAAGAAGGCTTAGCTAGCAAGTATTGAGAAGAGGACTTATTCTATTATATCCAATGTCAATTCATACTCAAAGGGCATTGTTCCTGTATTGATTTTATTGAAAAAATCTTATCTAATCTTTATTTCTTTATTAGTATCAAAATGTAATGGAAGAAAAGGGAGAGTGGCTGGGTTTGTAGGTCAGTGGGTAAGTTACTTTCCACACAAACAAGAGAAATTGGCTCAATAGCCAGACAGTATAGCTGTATACATGAGTTCAAGGCATACAGAGATATCTTATCTCAAAAATACAGTGAGTGGGGTAGCTAGATGACTTAGTAAGTATAATTAATAACCAACAAGCCAACATGGTATTAGGCAATATCTGTCTCACATAAGTTATCTCTCTCTCTATATATATATATATAGATAGATAGATAGATAGATAGATAGATAGATATGGGTTAAAAAAGATAAATCTGAATGAACACAGACCCAGCAGTCCTCCATTGTATGTGTATTGGAAGCCTCATATCAGCTGGTGTATGCTGCCTGGTTGGTATTCCAGTATCTGAGAGATCTCGGGGGTCCAGGTTAATTGAGACTGCTGGTCCTCCTACAGGATCACTCTACTCCTCAGCTTCTTTTAGCATTCCCTAATTTAACAACAGAGGTCAGTTGCTCTGTCCATTGGTTGGGTGCAAATATCCGTATCTGATTCTTTCAGCTGCTTGTTGGGTCTTTCCAAGGGCAGTCATGATAGGTCCCTTTTTGTGAGCACTCCAAAGCCTCAGTGATAGTGTCAGGCCTTGGGATCTTCCCTTGAACTGGATTCTACTTTGAGCTTTCTTTTTTTCAGACTCCTCTCCATTTCCAACCCTGCAATTTATTCATAGGTGATGCACCTAACCCTTTAGATACTAGAGGCCCCAGGTAGTTTAGAGGTCAGGTAGGGTAGGGGGTGGGAACATCCACACAGAGTTAGGTGGGTGAGAAGGAGGTATGGGATGTGCAACAGTTGGAGGGTGGATCGGGAGGAAGAATAAAATATGGAGTGTAAAAAAGAATTACTTAATAAAAATAAATATTCCTAGTTAAAAGTAAAAAAGAAAGAAAGAAAGAAAGAAAGAAAGAAAGAAAGAAAGAAAGAAAGTGTAACTCAATGGTAGGTGAGTAGAAAGGCGACTGGATCGGGATGAAATAGAAGAAAGAGTGTGTATTACAGGAACACATGAATTCTCAAATAACTAAAATAAATAAACAAACAAACAAATTAATAAGTGTTTGTTAAAAGGTGCAAAACAATAAAGGAGATACTCACATACTTGACATCAACCTGAATCTCTACACACAGACACAGCTTACCTTCAAGCACGTGGACATGCAAGCACTACCTTAATAGAGAAAGGGGAGGGGAAATATTAGAGGACATAAAGAGAAAGACAGTAGACAAAAGGAGATGTGAAAAGGAGGGGGAAGCAAAGGAAGATAGAGAGAAGAAGAGAAAGAGGGGGAGGGAGATGAGAATGCATAAAGGAAGGGGACTGGTAGTAACAATTGCTCATCCTAGTTCACAGAACCTTAATGACTGTTTAGGGTTTTGGAAGAGCACTAGTGATGTGAGCTTCTCCCAGACGCCGCTCAAACAGTTTTGTTTCCCCATCCCATTGAGCCATATCCTCATCAAGATCTTCAGTCACATCTTCACAGACTATACTGGACAAGGCTGCTTTCCACCTTTGATATTGAATATCATATTTCATTGTATCTAATTTTTGTCATTAAAATTGTATCAAATTTTGTAATTCAGTTTTCTATATGTTTACAATCTAATATACTGATTAAAGTCATTGAATTATATCCATTCAATCATTAATCTATTCAAATTTTAAAAATTTCAAAATTTAAAATTTCAAATTCAAATTTTTAAAATTATAAAGTATTATCTTAAAACCATTGGTATGTGGGCCTGAGGGACTGTGAACTGCATGAATCTAGGTCCTAGTCCATCTCAGTTCTGGTTCTAGTCGGTGAGTGAGAGAGAGCACAAAGTGAAAACCAGGCTTATATGGGATACAGAAAGCAGGGCGAATGACAAAAACAATTTAAGCGCATTGAATCCCTTGAAATGGGTGCACTATGCAGGTTTACTGGTTGTTGTTGTTGGCATTATTCTAATAGTGATTATTGTGCTTCCATTTATCTTTAGAATTCTTCTGAGAACCCTAGCCACAATGAGGAGGGACCTTCTGGAACTTTGTTTAAAAAATAATAAAAAAGGGGGAAATGCCACATCCGTCTATTCCAGTCATATCCGAATTATCGGGGCTAAAAGCCTGATTAAGGATGAGAGGCATTCCCAAAAGGGAACTTGTGCCTCCTGAATATTCAGATAGTCGCTGGCATCTCCTAACTCAGACGTGTTCCAGATTAGTCTTTCCAATCATCAACACACCCTCTTATTTAGGCATAAAGGTACTTCAAAAAATAATTCGTAAATGACTAAGATTGGGCATTGTTTCCTGGCCAGCACAATGTTTCCAACATATCCTAATTCAATTCTAAGCTGTCCTTAGCTTGGAATTTCTCTCAAGGAATCTGCCTTGTCAGACAGGTTTTTCCTCAGAGTTAGCAACAGAGATCAGGCACCATTGCTTACTGTTAATATAGTTAGAATTCTCAGGACAGTCTCACAGAAGTAAGAACTGTTTTACATACTAGAGAATAATCGAAGGGGTTCCCTCACTCAAGGACATTAGTTAGGTTGGAACTTCCAGGTGCGTGCCTCCAGCAAGACCCAGAGAATTTAGCAGGAAATACTAGATCAGATTCTCCTAGTCCTTGCCTCCAGTAGAACCAGAGAATTAGCATAGGAATACCAAGATAGCCCCAGCAGGGAGGGCTCAACTGCTCTTCTGCCGGTTTCACACCTGATTACCAAATCCTACAACCTTGATGTAGTGGTTACTTGCCTATGTGACCTCAGTCTTGCGCCCCTTGCTGTAACCTCACCCACCTACGTGACTCTTGTCATTTGCCCTGCTTTCTGTATTCCATATAAGCCTGGTTTTCACTTTGTGCTCTATTTCTCTCTCTCACTCACTGACTAGAACCCAAACTGAGATGGGCTAGGACCTAGATTCATGCAGTTCACAGTCGCCCAGGCCCAGAGTGCTTGGGCCCTGGGCATGCAGCACCAATCCAGAGGAGATGGCTGCTGCTTTAGATTCTGTGTTTCAGGTAGCCTCAGATGTACCTCAACTGTTGAGCTGCCAGATTTATCATTTCTTTTTAGCAATGACTGTAAAAGTCTGATGTCATTTTTAAGAAATACATTCAGATTCACCACACTCTTGTGTTGAGTCTGTTTGTCATCTGCCGACTTATTGCCCACCTGACCAGAACTCTCAACCCATGGAAATTGGGGTCCCCTAACGAACCTGGTCTGTGGCAGGTATGCTTACGTTTAGTTGGCTGTTTCATAACCAACAACTAGATTACACCAGTTTCCATGGAACCTTTACTTTAAGTACATGACAATCTTAAATCTTAAGTGTCTTTTGTTTCCAGATAAATGTCGTCATTTTCCTAGTCATTTTCAAATCTACACTCTAGTATTAATATTTTCTGCATTTGTTTCCATATCAATCAATTTTATTTTGAAAAATTCCTAGTTACAAAGTAATTAGTTAATACCCAAAACAATTTACCACAGTTGAGCAGTCCACATCCTCAGCTCTGCTGACAACCAGCGTGACTATACATGGCCAACTCTTGTTGCTCTCTTCCTCATAAATATGTGGTGCCTAAAGCAGAGTAGGGTGCCTTAATTTATTCACGTTCTCCTTGATAAGATCCCATTTACTCATATGGATTCATTTACCATCTACTATGTGAAAATGTCAACAGCTTTAATGCGATTGGCCATTGCTTTGGTAAAGTACTGGTAAAGAACTTTGATACTGCATTTGTAAACAACAACCTGCCATTCAGGAATCCACACGTTAATTCATGTGCTTGGAATTGTACTGTTAAGGAGCTCAGAAGCTTGCAGAGTGGTTGGGAACCCTTGCTGTCCTTGCAGAGGAAGACTTTTCTGCCCAAGGACCCTCACAGAGGTTTAAAACCCTCTCTAGTTCCAGTTCTAGTGGATCCAACACACTGTTCTGACCTCAGTGGCACCAAGCACATGTGTAGCATATATATGTTTGTGTGTGTATGTGTGTGTGTGTGTGTGTGTGTGTGTGTGTGTCTGTGTCTGCATGGGTGTGTAAATACTCCTAAGTATGAAGAAATAATTAAAATAAATTTAATGCTAATGAATTTAAAAACAAACAGATGTGCTCTTTAAACAGTGACTTGTCACTAGTGGACTGTTTTTGTCACTAGTGGACTGCTCTTGTCATATTATTTTTACTGATACCCTTTTCCTTAGTTTTGATTTTAACAAATTATTAAATATCAGAAGCTTCTGAGATATTCTTAATCATTTAAAATTTAATAAATAATTATTTTAAATTATCCTTATAAGATATCTGTCATAAATTGGATCTCTGTTATTATATATTAGATAACATGGAGATACAAATACTAAATTTAAGTTGTCAGTAGACTTGATATTTATTAAACATATATTGTGATAATTATTTATTTTTATTTTTGATACAAATATCAAATAAAATACACATTTTTAAAAGATGATCCCAATTCTAAAATTTTTAAGGTATTTCTAAACTCAACAAATAAAATGTTTACTTTGTAAATAAAGAAAATATTAAAAAAAGAAAAGAAAAAAAGAAATATCTTTATTTTTAACACTGGATTTGAAATTGCCTCTGATTAACGAGAAAACCCTTTCATATTACATATAAATGCATATATATACATAACTATATATTTCACATCACATAAAATAAAAGCATGTGTACTAAAAAAATATTTACTTTGAATCCATACAAAATAAAATAATCCTCCAATTTAAGCATTCACTACTACCTATAATTCCAAGAAGTATTTTACCTTGATTATTAGGTTTGTGCTTTGATACATCAAACCTTCGTAAACACTTTTTCATTTTCTGCTTATTTTTTTTAATATTGGGCTTTCATAGGCCTGTATTTGTATGTGTTAAATGTATAAATTTCTCCAGGGTTGTGATATTTAATGTCACCATGTTATTTTATTTTACCACACAAATTAATTTGTCTTTTCTCTTTCTCCCCCTCCCTCTGCTTCTCCTTTCCACTCCCAGGCTACTTCATATCCCTCTGTCATTCACTAATCTCTCTCTCTCTCTCTCTCTCTCTCTCTCTCTCTCTCTCTCTCTCTGTTTCTATCTATCAATCTATCTATCTATCTTTCTCTCTTTCTCTCTCTCTCTCTCCCTCTATCTCTCATAAGTTTTGTGAGGATTTTTCATAAAGAATGATGCTGGGGAAGTAATAATTGAAGAATGCACAGCATATCATATAACTGTTTTTATGTGTGTTCAACTCTGTCTATGTAAGAATGTCATCAGACTAGCTAAATTTTAAACACCAGAAAACTTTTACAAGTAGACATAAAAACATATAAAAATTAATGTGAAATCTGTTTCCTCTACACCATTTAGTTTACATATAGTTTCTGCCTTTGACAGTGACTTTCAGGTATTTGCCAGTTCTTTAGTTTGTCCCTACAGCCCTTTCAAGTAAAATTCTTCATAATACCTCTGAAAAGGAGAGTCGGATCCAAGTGTTAGGGTGGAAAGTTGGAGCACTTCCACCAGCTGTTGGATTGGAACTATAGAAAAGTGGAAAGTGACATTATACACATCTCCTCTAAGGAAGAAGTGTTCTCTTCTCCTAGGACAACTCTGGCTGGTCATTATTATTCAGAGTTCATATTTAAACTAAGAAGGAGATGACATTGATAACTAAGGTATTTCAACCCTAACTGTCTTTGTATTTTCAAGGTTGGATGAATATTTCATTCATACATAATTTATATTTTCTGCTTCTACAGAATGATCAACCATTGCACACAATAAGGGAACATCAATATCAATTAATTCTTAATAAATCACAGAAATTTACTTTTACTTATTGGATTCTACTGGCTGTAGGCAGTAATATTTATTTAAGTATATAACATACAAATTTTGGTTAATTTGGTTGAGTTCCTGAATATTTTCTCTATTGAATGTAACAATATTTTAGTCATATCAGATGTTATTAATTAAGACAAGGTCATATAATCAGTGTTTTTAGTGCAATAAAATTCAATTGGTTTTGAAATGAAAAAGTAGAAACATAGCTGTCATTTTGTGGTGGCATTTGTCAGGGGAAATTATAACTATACTTCTGTATTGTATCATATTCTACAACATAAGACTATAATATAAAATTTTACAAAGATGTATAAAATTTCTTCACAAAGCAGACATATATATGTATGATTTCTTTCTCCATATATATATGGAGAAAGAAATCATAAATTTTTACTCATGTATAAATAGCCTGATAAAAGTAAATAATTGAGAATATTATTGAGTTGGTCCTGTCATAGCTTCTACCTATGTATAGTTCATTAGAGTTTATGGTGATAAAAATCCATCCTTGCCACATCACAATGTACACTGTGAAATAGCAAATTAATAGAATAAACAATATACAGACTCGTCTGTCTGCCTCTGTCTCTGTCTCTTTCTTTCTCTCTCTCTCTTTCATGTGTGCATATAGAAAAACCTGAAGTTTCTAGGAGTTTGCATTTTACAAAGCCTGCATTTTACAAAGCCTATTATAATTATTTCCACTTCATTTTATCTACCAGATCTCTCACTTTCCTCCACTGTCTTTTTTTAATTTGTTTGTTTTTACTATTACTATATCATACAGGCTACTACTGCTATCGTTGGGCTTTAAATTAATATATAGAAAATAAAAATAAAGGACTCATACCCTGGGTGAGCCTGTGGCCCTGAGTTCATATATCACCCTCATAGAAGTTGAGTCTGCTGGTGCGTGGCTGTAATATGAATGCCCCTGGGAGAGAAGGTAGATCATGCAGATTTCTGACCAGCCAGGGTAGCTGAAAAGGCAAGTTATGGTTTCACTGACAGAACATGTCTCAAAAATAAGAGCAGAAATAGGGGTTGATATCAACACCTGCCTTCTATAGGCTCATTCACAGACTTGTGAACACAAACACACACACACACACACACACACACACACACACACACACACACTGGAGGAATAAAAAAAATCAAATAAATGAAACTAGGAAGTAACTTACAAAACTGACCAATTGAAGTTAAAAATTAAAACTTGAACAATCCGATTTTGCTTAAGGCCATTTGAGCTGTATGTAACCTCTGGTCCTAAGTCCATAGTATCATCCTCAATCTCCCTCGACCTTGTTTTTAGATACCATCTCTCACCACATTTGGAGTTCCTCGAGTCATCTGGATGGTAGCTTTCCAAACCTGGAGATCACTCATGTCAATACTCCAAACACTAAGATTACAGGAAAGTTTCAGGTTTTCTCCAGTTTACATTTGTAAAAGATATTGGATTCACATCATATTTGTAAGACATTTTACTAAGTTATCTTCTAGCCCCAGAAACTGCCACTTTAAGATTCAGTTCTTCTTTATAAATATGTAAAGATTATTTTATACAGTTGTTATATGTAGTATTGAAACTATCATACTTTCCACTGTTTATTTGCAAGTATTTTTCATACTTCTCTATATGACACAATCATTAAGAACTTGTCTTCTCTTATAAAACTCTATTTTCAGCTACACACTATAACTCATATATTATTACTCCTCTTGTGCAAAATTTAAACATAATTACATTTTGTAATTTAATTATATTTTAAATGTACAGATTAGAAAATTGTGCAACATTTAAAAAATTCTGGGTGGTAACATATTATTTAAAAATTCATAAACTGTGGATGTTTGTGTATTATTTTTCATTATTCATATACATATCTATATGAAGGTATTTGTATGGATGGCCAATTTTAAAGATTTTTCAATAGCAATCTTCCATTAGAAAATCTTAAAGGAAATATCCTCAACATGTAAGTACCACTAATGTATTTTGTTGTTAATATTGTGGTTTTCTCAAAATGCTAGCATCAAATAAGCACTCAAATCAATAACAAAGAGATTACTAATTTCTACAGATACATTAAGTAAATTTTCCAGAGAAACCCTATATTAAGTTGTGAGCTCATGAAACACTACTTCCTATAATTTGGAATGGAGTTTTGTGAATGTTTTATAGCTTTGAACATAGATACATTTTCCATATTTTCAAACTAGAATTTACTCTATAAAACCATCACTTTGCTTAAGATACAATGGAAATTCAAAGAGAAATACACAATAGGAAAAACAAGAAGCAACTGTATTGCTTTAAAAATTAATTTTATAAACGCATTCTGTGTATGTCTGCGATTTTATCAACCAGAGAGGCACTAAACAAAAACAAAGAAAAACCTGAGCACTAGCTTAACAGCTATAGGCTACAGTTTCATCAGCTGATTGCATCCTAGGATGTCAATAATAGTATAAGAAAGGCTAATTATAATAACATAAAAAATAACTTCCTTAGATGCCTTAAAGATAATTACAAATGCATCCATTCACATAAAACAGTTCATTTGTAACCATATTCACTACATGCTACAATTCAGACAAAGAAGGATTTTAAATGTGTCTGTACTTACAAAGCTTAATATAAATAGCAATTTTCCTTTCCTAGAAAAGATAGGGTAATAGTAAATTGTATATAAAGTCTAAAAACAAGTCATCAAGTCAAGAACTTACAGACTGAAAAATATATTTCACACTTTTGATGAATATTGATGAAGATATATTTTATTAGTAAATATTCTTTCAATAAATTATAATTTAGTTTAATTGGTTTATTTATTGCCAAAATACATAGAGAAATGCACTAGAAATATTCAGATTGCATAGACAATATCTGTGGGAAATACTGTCCTTGTGTCTTAACTTGAAATTCATTTGCTTATCACAGGGACAATAAACAAGGACGCTCCGCACTCAGTAAATCTGGAGACAGGTCACAGAGACATCTGTCTGCCATATTCTTATTTAATAAGGTCATTTGATGCACATGCCATGCACTGGGGAGTGTTTAATTTTTAGGAGGACCATTAATCTTGCAAAGAGTTAGTGGATTAAAATGATCTTTGAATTGAAATAGAACACTCCTTTGTCTAATTTGCTTAAATTTATTGACATTAACTATTACATATAAACCATTTTATATGGCTAAAAGTTAATGAATTAATTGTAGTATAGAGTAATATCAAAATGATTAAGTACTTTTATAACCTTGAAAAGTAACTAAAATTAAACAGGTTTTAATTATGAATATGGAATTATCTAATAATAGACACTCTTAATGAGTTGGGTTGTTAGAAACCTTACTGAATATTGATTATAGAAATGACCTTTGAAACAACAAGACATATTTATATGAATAGAAACTCTTTGGATAGTAAATTCATGTAGACAAAAGTGAGAATAAAATATATTCAGGAAATGTCTCATAATAGCTTAAAGTTTATAGAATTTTTGTTGTTTTTATAAGAACATTATGATCCACTAATAAGAAAGAAATGAAAGCATATGTTCTTAGAGGATGATGTATATTTGATAAAGAGTAAACAATAAATAAATATGACCAATAATTTTAGGTTTTCAAAAGCATCATTAATCCATTACAAATAAATTTTAAGTGTTAGGTAGTAAGACTCTTAAGCTTTGTAAAGAAGTCATTACAATATAATTAAGCATCCTACAATCTACATTTATTGTCTTAATATCAAGTAACCATGAACTAAATTTCTACTAATAATTATTATATGAGATTTGATATTAATGATTCTCATTTTTATATAGCATTGCATGGGATTTTATTACTAGTAACATACATGTGAATTTCTAGTAACAGAAGCAGGATAAGAGAAAATCTGCATTTATCAGAAAGTGATAAGCCCAAAGGGTCATCTAGGAATTGGTCCTCCAACAGCACTCACAAGGACTGGTATATGCAGAAAATGCTAATAAGTGGCATGCCAATAAGGTGATTTTAGTGAAGATAAAAAGAAATAAGTAGCAAAAAATTCCTTTAATGGGGTTTGTATCAAGGCCACAATGCCAGCAAATAGTGCAAAATGATGGCTGATGCTTGAAAATATTTTTCTGTTCCTAACCAAATCAGAAAATTCATGGGCATTAAACCTTTATTCTTAGTATTTTATCATAAGATGTTAGCAATATGAACAACAAATAAGCTATGAGTAAAATTATAGATGAATGGAATTATATTATTTTGAGAGGTTGAAACGAACAACAGTATAAAGGCACTTGCAATGCTTTGGTATGACTGTAGTAAAACAATTAAAATGTGGCACACACACACACCCACACATACACACCCCAAGATGGGTATTTTTACAATGCATCCTTCTATCTGTTCAGTGTTTTAATTACTATATCATGTCTTCACTTGGCAGCAAGATTATAGAAGCAGATAGTATTTAGACAATACTGGTAAGTGAACCACTGAATATCAATTCATCAATGTTGTACTATAATACTGGTTGTACCAGGAGTAGAAGAAAACAGAAAACCCAAGTAGACTTTGATCTTAAGGGAAAGTTTTGAAAGTGTTTTGGTTCCTGATCTTTTCCACATTTTTGTTTAAAGATACACCTCATTTGCATTTCATTGTAACATAATACATATCAAATATTTGGAGCAGAGGTATTTATAATATAAATGATTCCTATTCTGACAGTCTGAAATAAGTATTTATTTTATGTGCTTATTTCTCATGATAACTTTTCTCAATTTTTTAAAAAAATATTGATAAATCAATCAAGGTTGTTTGGAATTATTAAATTATATGATTGATAGCTTTCATAACTAAGAGGTTCTTGGACTCTTTATTAGTACAGATTCAAAACAGACAACATGCCTCTTTCTAAGTACTCAAACACTGGGGTATTATTTTATAAGTCTCATAAACTCACATTATGATAAGCTTTATAGAATAAAGAATAAGATTGTATCTTTTAGTATTAGAGATTATTGGATGGGTGGGTTGGGGAGCACACTCATAGAAGCAGAGGGACAGGGATGAGATGTGGGTTGTGGAGGGATACAGGGGAAGGGGATAACATTTTAAAAGTAAATAAATAAAATATCCAATAAAAACATTTTAAAAAAATCTGAGCTCCTTGTGTGAGGTCACTTGTAGATCTTTCGGAGGCCACATTAGAAAGATCCACTGCAGCAAATGTGCTGCCTTCTTACTGCCATAAAGCTTCATCATCTACACCAGCTTGAGTTTTAGTGCCATCCTTAGTGAATGCCTGACTATAAAGTGTTATTTATAACAAGGATCCTTGGTATAGCATTTAAGATGCACCTTGATGTCCCAATTTCAACTTAATTGTTGTCCCAAAAGCAGGGGCCTGGGCTGCGGCCCTGGCCTGCCTGTGGCTCTCTCTCTCACTCTGGATGGCAGGGGTCCTGCTGCTGAGACCCGGGTCTCTCTCTCCTTTGGGGCGACCTGTTTGCTGCACAGCGCTTTAATTAAAAAGGAGGCAATGTATGAATGAGTTATTTTATTATAGGAAGGAGAAACAGAGTAGCTGTTTGAGTAGAGAGAAACAGAGGAGAGGAAGGAGAGAGAGAGAAAAGAAGGAGAGGGAGAAAGGCAGAGAAGAGAACAAAGAGCAGAGAGAGGAGAGAGAAAACAAGAGGGCAAGAGGAGAGAAAAGAGAGAATGAGGAGCAAGAGGAGAAGGGTAAGAGTAAAGAGAGTGAGGGGTAAGAGAAGAGGGGTAGGAGAAGAGGGTGAGGAGGGGGCAACCACCCCTTTTATTGTATGAGGCGTGGCATAGCTGACTTGTGGTCAGATGATTGTGTGTAAGGTCCAGCTAGAATGCTGGGAGTTTGAGGCAGTGTCTGCCTGATAGAGCACTCATCTCCTGCAGGGGCAGCTGTGAGGGGTCTGGGCTGAAATCTGAGCCATTGGTCTCAGGAGCATCACTGAATGCCCATCGTCCCTTCTGAGCAGATGCTCAGTGGGTCTCCCGGGTTCCGAGGTGGCTGCTCTCCTGGACTCCGGCTGTCAGAACTGCTCACTGCCCCACACTTAATTATTCCATTAAAGAAGCAAGCTCAAGATCAAATCACAATCATTGTCTCTGAGTATCATATGAATATGATAAATAAAAATAAACTATTCTCTGGGATAGAATAGGGTTTTGCTTTCTTTATTGGGAGACATCACATAAACACAAAAATCATCAATGTAAATGCATGCATAGTATTTAAGGGTGTTTTAAAAATAATTATACTTATATTTTTAATATATTTATGTAGTTTATTAGATATTAAAAAATTACTGCAGTATGACTCCCATTATAACTTTGGTTTATTCTTCTACCTACCTCCTACAAAATATACTTGTTTCTAAACATTTCACTTGCATATCAGATTCAAAAAACTATCTGTAGCAGAGACATTATAATTTTTATTATTTTACTCCAATGGCATAGATTTGTGACTAACAAGCTTATAATGAACCTTCTGAACCAATTCAAGTGTGTATTA